>VDFB02171706.1:0-86778 GCA_007258455.2 Sequoia sempervirens
GATGGGATATTGTGTTGTGGTCGAACTTGCAGACGTAAAATAGATGCAAGCAATAGGGATATGGTTTGGACGGGAGGTCAAGATGGATTGCCTTGCAATTGGTGAGGTGGTTGTTGTGATGAAATCAAAGGGTTATGTGGGGGTTGTTGCTAATGAGGTGGCTAAGATGACATGGAGGTGTTCTACAAAGGAGGTTGTTGGGTGACAGTGGGAATATTTGGTTAGGATGTACCTTGCAAAGGTAATTCAAATGGTATATTAGATTGAGGAGGCTATTGAGATGTGAATGGAGGAAGTGGTAGATTTGTGGCCCCAAGAGGTGGAGGCAATTTAGTGTTGAAAGGGATGGTGCAGTTAGCATTAAAGGTGGACACTGGGGAACATTTTGTGGCATGCCATAGGTGAAAGGGCTATTGGGATCGGATACTTGAGGAGCCCCTATGACTAAGATTAGGGTGTGCATGGGATTTTTAACATGATAGAAGACAACATTGTCGAATTCAAGTTGATACCAACCCTTCACTAGAGGAACATTCGGGATGTATGAATCACTTGGTGCATTTTGTGGACTTTGGGGTACGTTGGGTGTGGAATTGCCATATTTGGATAAATCGACACCTGATGGAGGTTTGACCCTTTTTTAAATTAAGTGGGCCAAGATTAGTTCCCCATGTTGTTTGATCATACAATTTGTCATTTGCGCATTGGTGGGTTACTAAAATGTTCCTTGAGTGTGAGTTCAGGTTGGTTGAACATAATCTCTTCACCATGCGGTGAGTTATTTTGATCTTCAGTGTTAGATTGTGATGACCCCCCATTAATGGAAGGATTTTCCTACAGTGCGTTAGGTTGGGATCCAGGGTTTTGTTGCCCGACCATCTTCTTTGCCTGTGACCAGGTCTAAATGGGCATGCAAGACAATGGAGTGGACTAGGATGTGATGATGATCAAGATGATGATTGGAGGATTGACTTGATTTGATAGGATTGGATTGGATGATTGATAACAAATTTGATTTGATTAGACCAGAGTGGATTGATCAATAAATGATCGTTGAGATTAGATTGGATTGATTGATGAAATGATTGGTAAAATTTGGATTAGATTGATTAGCAAGACGATTGATGAGATAGGGTTGGATTGGATTGATGAAATGATCAACGATATTGGATTAGATCGATAAGTGATTGGTGGGATGACAGGGGTTTAAAACCAAGTTCAAGAATTACCCTAGGTAATGCAAGGTGTTGATTGATCAATTAAAGGATGGATGGATGATAACGACACTAAATCCAACTTGAGATGGAAGTGGATTGATAGGGCCAATGAGGATGACCGACTTAGGATGGATGACAATCCTAAGTTGGTTTCAAAGGATGACAATCAAACTCAGGCACCTAAGTCAACTAGGATAACTACTTCGAACGAAGTTTAACATAATGGGAGGATGATCTAGGTAAACGGCAATCCAAAATGGAAGAACGACACTTGGGACATGGAAAACGGTTGAGTGAACAAGGAGAACAATTAGATGAACAATGAGAATGGTTAGATAAACGAGGGCTCAAAATGGATGAACGATAACTCAGAACAAGTAAATGGATGTTCAATCAGGAAGATTGACTTTCAGGATAGGGAGATGAATGCCCATAATGGGTGAATGGTCACTCAAAACAGGAAAACAGTTAATCAAAATGAAGGAACGACACCTAGAGCGACTAAACATAGGACAAAAAAAGTTGTTTGAAGGACGAGTCCGCCCCTAGAAAAGGTCAGGTTTGCCCCTAGAGGGTGGATCCACCCCTGGAAGGGTAGGTACACCTCTACTAAGGGAGAGTACACCCTTGGTAGTGAAAATAAACAAAAACAATTGTTTGAAATAGGTAAATGGTCACACGAAACAAGGAAATGGATGCTCAGATCGAGAGGATGAATGTTTAGGATGAGGAATGGATTATTGGAAAAGGGTGCACAAATGTTCAAAATGGGGAAATGAGTGATCGAAACGATGACACAAGTGCTCAAAACGATGAAATGGCTGTTTAGAATGATGAAATGAGTGATAAAATTGGTTGTTTAAGGGACAGGTCTGCCCTTGGAAAAGGTCAGGTCCACCCCTGGAGGGTGGGTCCACCCCTGAAAGAGGCCAGGTCCACCCCTGGAGGGTAGGTCCAACTATTTGACTAAAAGTTGGACAAAATCTAACTGAAACAAGTTGAAAATGGACTGATACAGAGGGAAAGTCTGCCCCTGGAAAAGGTTAGGTCCTCCCTTGGTGGGCAGGTTTTCCCCTGGACAAGTCTAAACTAAGTTTTCACAAAAATTACTAAGGCAAAGGATTCAAAACATAGTAAACAACAATCAGAGGATAAGGCTGAATCAACTAAATTGAAAATTACTAGTTTTGCACAAAGAAAATAGTTCAAGTAGCACGATCCTAAGATTAGTAGAATGGGTATGGCCAACAAAGTCCTCTATTGTAGGATAAACATGGTTGTTAGGGAGTCCTCAATATACACCCGGTACGTGAGGCGCAAATTGTGAACACCAACCCGTCACAAGCACGAGTTGGGAACCTTAGCGAGATACTAAAGACTCAGACCAACTCTTCATGTCATCTCGACGCTTCACCAATAATGACATGGCTAGATTGGGGTACAACTTTGGCTCTCCCCCCTTTGATATACCCCGTCGGTATGCGTGGTTGGGATCATCCCTTGGGGTGATGAAATCCCTAAGCAAGTCCCCTAAAAAAAAAGAAAATGGGAGACTTAAAAAGACTTGGTAAGCTACGATTTCTCATCACCTAGGATAGCCAAATGGCACAAGGGGATTGGATACATCAATAGCGTACCACAAGCACGACACACAAAATATATTAACACCCCCTAGTTAATCTATATGCCTAAATTAATGAAAAACGATAACAAACAGTTAATAATCATTTTAAAAGGGAAGGCCTTGCAAGAAACTCGTTAGAACTTTGTTTTTTGTTTTCCACCAAATGCTAGTTAGATCCTTACACATACACCAATAGCAAATGTAAGGGGGTCAGAAATACTCAAAACAACTGAAAATAGTGCTTAAACTTCAATTTTTACCTTCTAGAAAAAGTTGTTTTGGGCGGGTTTGCCTCTGGTTTTGGTCAGGTCCACCCTTGGAGGGCAGGTCTTCCCCTGAAAAAGGTCAAGTCTACCCTTGGACTAGGTCAGGTCCACCCCTAATGGGCGGTTCCACCCCTCTGTGAAAAAAAACTAAAAAATCTTTTGTTTCTAGACTTTGTGGAGGGCAGGTTTGCCCCTGGTCAAGGTCAGGTTTGCCCCTGATGGGCGGGTACGTCCCTTTATTAGGTCAGGTTCACCCCTGGAAGGGCAGGTACACCTCTCTGCTAGGGCGGGTCTACCCCTTTGCAACCTACACCTACAAACAGTAAAAAAAAATAGAGAACTTGAAAGCAAGAGACCCGTCTGTGGGTCCCACTAGGCATGCCAAAAATGTGATCAGATGAAAATCTTCATCCTAAAATGTGTAACAACAACAAATATGCAAAAAAAACAAAAAAAAACACCTAACACCTCAAGATTGGGAAAAAACATTAACTTGACAAATGTAGATGAAACGATTATACCTTGCTAAGTTGCTCCTTGGTTGGCCCTTTGATCTATGATGTTGTGTATGCTCCTCTTGATGGAAAAAAATGTGAGATGGGATGCAAATATGGTTGAAAGTAGATGAGTATGGGATGCAAATGCTATGGTGAAGGCAAAGAGTGAAAGTTGGCTAAGTATGACTCAAATGTCAAATTGGCAATAGCAAAATCATGAACCCCCTAAATGAGAGAAAAGAGGGGGTATTTATAAAGGAATTTGAATTCTCTAGAGAATTCAATGGTTGAGATTAAACCAACAAGACCAAGATGAAGGACTATGGTGAGTTGATGACTTACAAACCCTCACATCTTGACATGTGAAAGGTGAAGTGGCCAAGGGTGCGATGATGTGTAAGTGAGGTGGAAGGAGGTTACGTGATGTAGAGGAAGGATAAGTACTTTGCAAGTACCTCGAGGGATGAGAAAATTTCCTCGAAAAGGAACTTATTATCCCCAAGTGGGAATGAAAGTGACTTTTGAGGAATTTTAGAATTCCTCAAAAATCTCCATGGGAAAAGGGAGAGTAGTTGAGAAAATAAATGTGAATTAAAAACTCACATGCTTAGAAGAATCTCATGGACAAGACAAAGTTCCAAAAAGGGAAGCACTTGTCCACATGTGACTTGATGTGACAAGTCAAAAGATTCTAGTAGATACATGGGAAAAGAAGATTCTAGAAGGAATAAATGTGAATTTTAAATTCACATGGGAAAGAGAGTCAATTCTAAGAAAGGCAAATGAAAAGGTTGACTAAAAAGGCATGTTAAATGTGGTTAATGACTTTGATTAAGGTTGTGCAAACACATGGTTAGAGGATTAATGAAAGATTAAGGAGAAATTGGAAGATTTGAGGATGTGACAATAATTTTTTGATTAATGTGTGCACATCCTAATCCAGAATTAATTAAATTAATCCAGATTCGAAGTGGGTTATGGAGGATGTGACAATGAGAGAGAGAGAGAAATTAAAAAATGATTTAATTCAAAGGGGTCACATGACTAAATTAAATAAAGTGATATATTTATTTAATATAGAGAGGAAAGAAGTAAAAGGTAAAGGTATTTAATTATTGAATTAAATACTTTAGGAACTTTATACAGAGAATGAATAATTAATTAAATGAGTGATTTAATTAATATCAACGAAGAGAATGAAATAGATGAGTAAAGAGATAAATAAGGAGACAAGTTTGACCATATGGAAGTGGTCAAATTTGGGTGTCTACAATACCAACGCACAAATAACCATAAACAAGGTTAACTAACAAAATTTGTATTAACACTGAACCAATCTTGTGGATATAGACAATCCACATCTAAGTCATCCCACTGCAAATGAATAGGTGGCCAACCCACACACCTACATAACTTGTTTCAATACAATGAAGCATGCAAACTCATTATCACATTAGTAACCTAGAAACCAAGATATCAAAGAAGATAATACTGTAGACATCAAGACTCAAACACCAAACCAACCATAGATCTGATTTTCCAAACATGCCCACAAATGAGTAACCATATTCAAGGAACCAAATAAGCACCAAGGAGATAAGAACAACCTTCTAACAAGAAACCAAATCACCACCAAACAACTACATGCATAATCATGTCGTGCCAATGCATTAATTGTACCTACATACTAATGACACCATAACCATAGCCATTGTTGTAAATGCACTCAACTATCACCCATATAAGACTCCAAGTCTCCGCTCGTGTCAACCCATATCCTCAAAACCAAAGACAATTTATGTACTTGTAACCACCAAATTCCAACTCTAAAACTACTTTCAAACTTATACCAGGAAGCACCAAATTGATAATTAGTTGTACCATCATAAATATCATATAAAAACATGTACTCTCATAATGTTTCATCTTTTGACTCATCTAGATGCTCACACAATCACACCCTGAATCTTAGGCTCCTACAAGTGATCAAACAAGTACCAAACACTCTTGCACCACAAATTGATAAAAATTTTGATCCACTATGTAGTACACTAATCATGCTCTACAACACCTATTCAAAATCAAAAATTTGATTCCATATGCAAAAGTTATGCTTAAAACCATGTATAAAAGAACATCTAGCTTTCAGGCCCCAAAACATTATCAAAAAAACAAATCAAGGAACCAAACCTATACCATTGAGTAGTGCTCGAAACCACATTTCCAACGAGTATAAGAAGTAAAATATCTAACTCCCTAGATGTAAGTTATGCAAGTTTGAAAAACATCCAATTTGACTATAAGGAAACCCTTTGGTGGACCCCACCCCAAAATATAATCCAAATTATGCAAATATTAAGAATTTAAAAAGTGGCATATTTTTCTTAATATTTAAATTAAAGCATTAATAAACGTAATGAATGGGGTGGGCGGCTTGAGGTTTTAATTTAAAGTTTTAAAAATATTAGAGATTTTCCTCTTAAAAGGAACTTTGACCATGTTTTAAAAAAGTTCATTCAAAGTTTAAATATTTAGTAAGGGCAACTACTTATATTTATTATTGGCGGTTAAATGATGCACGAGTGGGTACGGCCTTTTCGGCTTGTTCACAATACGACTATGTACAGGGGTGGTCTGCAAATCCCCCCTCAAATGGGAATATTTTTGTTTTTTTTTAAACTTTGTAGGTATTTGTGAAGTCAACCATGATTTTTTTATTTTTTATTTATTTTGTAAAAATTTTATAGAACAAGTTTTTAAAATTTTATTTTATCTTTTAATTATTTTTCTACAAATGCCCTAAACAATTGTACGACTGGGTTGGGGCTAAAATTTTTATTTTTTTTCAACTTGACCAAAATAGGTTGAGTTATATATCATTTTTCATGTCTCGAGTCTCCTGGGTCCAATGGTGAGGTTTGTTTTGTCTCAAGAGGTCATCCATAAAATTTCCTCTACAAAACCATCATATAAAAGTTCAACCAATAAACCTTTTTTATCCAACATTTCTCACACCTCAAATTTGCAAACAACTCATCATAACAGTATACCCAAAACTCTCAAACCTGTAATAAAAACACCTACAACATGTGTTTCATATTTTTTAATGTCCCAAATATATCATGCATATTCATAACTTCAACTTTGCAAAAATCTCTCAAACTAGGGTTATAACAAAAACCCATCAACCATGAAAACTCTGATACCACTTGTTAGAAAATAATGCATTTAACCCACAATCTTAATATATTTCCTACATAACCCCATGAGAGATAAGCATGCATACAAGTAACCATAATGTATAGATCAAATAGATAAGCCACAAGATATACCTTGATAAAACCCTTAAGAAGGAAAAACTCAGCCTCCAAAAACATCCATACTCCATCTTATTATTCAGTAATAAAGCAATATAAGAGTTACAATGAATACCTCTGAAGCATCAAGCCTCTCCATGCATCCTCATGTGTCCAAGTATGAATCCATACATCCCATGCCATGCTTCACATATGCACTCCTCAAAAAAACTCAATAATGATAGCCCACTCAACTGACCAACTTTAACCACTAAACATGTGCTTGTTTATATAGAATGAAGGTCACACAAATACAACCAAGTGGTAAGATAAAACCATGTGTACAAAACATATGAACACAAAACCACTAATCTCTTATTTAATATTGGGTACTAAGTTTTCACTTTTAAGAATTTTTTCAATATTAAGTTATTATCACATGTCTCTCACACATTAAGTAATAATAATACGATATTACAATACAACATAAAGTGGTCCCAAAATAATTACCTAATGTGAATAACCACACCACTTAGATGCATTACAACTAAATAATTATTTAATTACAAGATTATAATATAACATTTTATGCAATGGTGTACAACACGATAAACCAACATAATCACAAACAATAAATAAGTGTAAACTATAATCATTTGAATTTGAAATGCAACAATTTTAATAAAGAAAGTTATGATGATATTTTCTTTCATATTACATATATGAATTTCATTTTAAAAAAACATGTTTACAATACACCAAAAGTGTTATAAAGTCTTTCATATCTAGAAATGCATCTATCTCACATGTATCAGTGAAGTTGTTTACAAGAGGGAGAACATCACTCAAGTGTTTTTACCTCCAACCACAGACTAACGGTCTCTCACACAACTTCCATATGGAAGTGGCCCTATATTTTAAAAAGAGTATAGATAAAAGAAACCGATAAATTTATGCCATTTGTGTTAAGGTATGGTGTTGTACATCATTGCATAAATTATTATATTACAATGTTGTAATTAAATAATTATTTAGTTGTGATGCACCTAAGAGGTGTGGTTAATCACACTAGGTAATTATCTAGGGACCACTTTGTGTAGTATTGTAACATTGTATTATTATTTAATGTGTGGGAGACATGTGATAATAATTTAATATTGGAGAAATATTTTAAAAGTAAACACTTAGTACCCGATATTAAATAAATGATTAGTGGTTTTGTGTTCATATAGTTTTGTGGCACATAGTTTTATCTTACCACTTGGTTGTATTTTGTGTGTGTTTGAATCTATAAAAGCAAGCACATGTTTAGTGGTTAAAGTTGGTTGGGTGAGTGGGTTGTCATTATTAAGTCTTTCTGAGGACTGCATATGTGAAGCATGACATAGAATGTGTGGATTCATACTTGGATACATGAGGATGCATTGAGAGGCTTGATGTTTCAAAGGTATTCATTATAACTCTTGTATTGCTTTATTGTTGAATAAAAAGATGGAGTATGAATGTTTTTGGAGGCTAGGTTTTTTCTCTTTTGAGGGTTTTCTTAGGGTATATATTGTGTTATCTTGTGGCTTGTCTTTTTGATCTATACATTATGGTTGCTTGTATGCATGTTTATCTCCCATGGGGTTACATGTAGGAAATGGAATAAGTATGTAGGTTGAATGCATTATTTCCTAACAAGTGGTATTAGAGTTTTCATGGTTGATGGGTTTTTGTTATAACCTTAGTTTGATTTTTTTGCAAAGTTGAATCCATGGACATGCATGTTAGATTTGAGGCATTACAAGATATGGAACACATGTTGCAGGTGTTTGTTTGCAGGTTTGGGGTTTTGGATTGTCAAGATTTGTTGGGTTTATTGTAGATCTAAAATATTCAAAATTTGGGTTGAAAGGTTTTTCTTGGATTGAGCTTTCATATGAGGATTTTGTAGAGGAAATTTCATGGATGACCTCTTAAGACAAAACATACCTCACTATTGGGTCCAGGAGACCCGAGACATGAAAAATGATATAAAACTCGACCTATTTTGGAGGAGTTGAAAAAATGCAAATTTTTTTACTCCATAGACCCTCGACCATGAGACCGTATGGTCACAAAAATAAGATAATTTTAAAAAATTCAGTAGTGGAAAGAAAAAATTTATTCGACCCTATTAAAGTTCAAAAAATGACCTACATATATTTTTTAAAAGTTTTATTGAAAAAAAAGTCTTGAATATAAAATCTCAAGGGGGGTGGAGAGGAGGGGGGCAGGTAAGGTTCGCAGACCACCCCCCATACCCTTATGACAAGGGTTCACAAAAGCCATACCCGCTCATATGAATAGTGAAATCTGCATTAAAATCAAAATAGCCATAGTTTATTAAGTTTTTAAAAAATAGAATATAAAACTCTTAAAAACCTTTACTTTAAATAAATGTTTACTAAACCGCCCCCCTCCTTTTTTATTAAAGTTTTAATTTTAAAATATTAAAAGGAAAAAAAACACATATTTAAATTTTTAATATTTTTAAAATTATATTGAATTTTATTTTGGAGTGGAGTACACCAAAAGGTTGTTTATATAGTCAAATTAGACATCTTTTTCAAACTTGCATAACTTTCACCGAAGGAGTTGGATTTTCGACTTCTTATACTTATTAGAAAGGTGGTTTTGAGCACTACATAGTGGTACAAGTTTAGGTTTTTATTTTGCATTTTTTATCTTTTTTTGAGTTTGAAAGCCAGATGTTCTCTTGTACATGATTTTGAGCATAACTTTTTTACATACATAATTGATTTTTTTATTTCGAATAGGCATTGGAGAGCATCTATAGTGTACTACATAGTGGTTCAGATTTTTTAACAGTTTGTGGTGTTGGATGAGTTTGGTACTTGTTTGATCACATGTAGGTTCCTGAGATTCAAGGTGTGATTGTGTGAGCATTCAGACGATTCAAGAGGAGAAACCTTGAGAAAGTACATGTTTTTATATGATATTTATGATGGTATAGATGATTATTAGTTTGGTGCTTCCTGGTACAGGTTTATAGGTGTTTTTTAGAATTGGACTTTAATGGTGATAGGTACACAAGTTGTCTTCGATTTTGAGGACATGGGTTGACACGAGTGGATATTTGGAGTTTCATATGAGTGATAGTTGAGTGCAAGTACAATTATGGATATGGTTATGGTGTCATGGGTATGCAGGTGTATTTATGCTTTAGCACTTTTCGATTTCGAATAGGTGTTGGAGAGCATGTGCAGTGTACTACACAGTGGTTCAAATTGTTTATTAGTTTATGGTGCTGGATGAGTTTGGTACTTGTTTGATCACTTGTAGGTGCCTGAGATTCAAGGTGTGATTGCATGAGCATCCAGACGAGTGAAGAGGTGAAACCTTGAGAGAGTATATGTTTTTTATATGATATTTATGATGGTATGGTTGATTATTAGTTTAGTGCTTCCTAGTACAGGTTTATAGGTGTTTTTTAGAGTTGGACTTTGATGATTGACAAGTCTAGATAATAGCTTATTTTTTGTTGGTTTTATGCAGAATTTAAGATAATTTTAAACATAATTTCTAAACAATATTCCATATCATACTATCCTTTTTACATCCATTATGCAAACCTAAACCCAAAATCATGGTGATGGAATTATGGTTTAATATATTAGCATTAAATGGTTTATATGAATATGTGTGTGGGAATGTTGATGGAATGCTATGTTTAATTATGATAGTTATCCTCGTGTATGTGTTTTGTGAATCTAACTTGTTTGCAACTAAAGGAGGGACCGTGATACACAATAGTTGCAGAATGAATTCGTAGCAAAAGAGGCATTGGACACCGAAACAGGGGGAACTGCAGAAATAGTTGAACATGATGATCACTGGTTGAAGGCACTTAATGGAGATAGAACACACATTATTATAATTAGTTAATAAACGTTGAAGAAGAGGTCTTTCTTACATGGGACTTTGACAGATGGGCATATGATTGCATGCATTCTATTTTGGTAGAGTTCTAGTTTTGATAGGATTCTCCTTCTTTTTTAGTTAAAGGTTGAATAATTCCAAGTCTTAATTCTATGCTCTAAATATCTGGGAGTGGAGTTAATGATTTCGGTTAAGTTGTTGCTTTTAATAAGGATTCCCTAAGTTTGTATATAACTATTGGTTGAATCCATAGGTTAGTTTTTCACAATTTTAATTATTTGTTACTTTCAGTTTAAAACATGAATCCTCATAATGATTGAGTATGATTTGTGTTCAAGAATATTTGTAATCTTTCATCTTATGCAATAAATGGAGATCAATTCATGGGATTCATGAAATTTATTAGTTAGATTGAGTATAGTTAAAGTGGGAACAATTACTTGAGCAAACCACTCAAGGTATTGTTTTTCACTTCACCTTTTTAGTTATTTATTTTTGTTGATAGTTGTTATTAGTTTATCATAGTTCACAAATCATATGCAAGTTGATTGGGATTTCATTTCTTGCTATTATGAATGAATGTTTAGGAACATGCATGTAACAATTATTAGTAGTACTCCATAGGATAGTTTAGCTGAGTTAGTAGCCTTTATCAAATTTTCAATTAATATAGTATCATTTCATTAGCAATAGTTCAATCACAACCTTTACTGTAGGTACCCGTAGCAACTAGTTTCAATTTATACTTTTACCATTTTACAATTTTGTGAATTTCCAGCAATTAAAATGACTTCAGTAGGATAGTTTAGGTAGTTTAAGTCCATGGAGGCATATACAATGATGCACCATCATAAGCTTACACACCTTGGTTGATGATTTAATGTAGTCTGAGCAATGTGAAGTGGACTATTCAGTTACTTAACCCTTTGAATTGAGTATATTTTACAAAGTTTACAAAACACTAGCCTAGACTCTACAACAGTGACAAGTACATAGGTTGTCTTTAGTTTTAAGGACATGGGTTGACACAAGTGGAGACTTGGAGTCTCATATGGGTGATAGTTGAGTGTAGGTACAATGATGGATATGGTTATGGTGTCATGGGTATGCAGGTACATTTATGCTTTAGCACTTTTCGATTTCAAATAGGTGTTGGAGAGCATGTGCAGTGTACTACACTGTGGTTCAAATTGTTTATTAGTTTGTGGTGTTGGATGAGTTTGGTATTGGTTTGATCACTTATATGTGCCTAAGATTCAAGGTGTGATTATGTGAGCATCCAGACGAGTCAAGAGGTGAAACCTTAAGGAAGTACCTATTTTTTATATGATATTTATGATGGTATAACTGATTATTAGTTTGGTGCTTCCTGGTACATATTTATAGCTCTTTTTTAGAGTTGGACTTTGATGGTGGCAAGTACACAAATTGTCTTCAATTTTGAGGACATAGGTTGACACGAGTGGAGACATGGAGTCTCATATGGGTGATAGTTGAGTGTAGGTACAATGATGGATATGGTTATGGTGTCATTGGTATGCAAGTGCATTTATGCTTTAGCATGACATGATCATGTATGCAACTATTTGGTGGTGTTTTGGTTTGGTGTTAGGAAATTGTTTTATCTTCTTGATGCTTATTTGGTTCCTTGAATATGGTTACTCATTTGTGGACATGGTTGGAAAATTAGATCTATGGTTGATTTGGTGTTTGAATCTTGATGTCTACAGGATTATCTTCTTTGATATCTTAGTTTGCAGGTTACTAATGTGATGACGAGTTTTCATGTTTCAATGGTTAGATCTACGAGTTATGCATTTGTATGGATTGGTCACCCATTCAATTGTAGTGGGATGACTTGGATGTGGACTATCTATATCCACCAAGTGTGATTCATTGTTGCAGATTTCATTAGCTGGCCTTGTCTGTGGTGATTTGTGCATTGGTATGTTACTTTGGGATGAGAGGATGGATGGTTAGAGTACCTGATTAGTAAATTTATGGGACTTGTAGCATGTGGTTTGATCATGATGTCATGATAGCTTGGTACATTCATTGGTTATACACTTTCAGTGGGAGATTTTGACAGTGATGACTTAGCGGTGTAGGATTGATTCTTGATATTTTGATGGCAGTTTTACGTATATTCTTGGTTTAATAGAGATCTTGGTTTCACTGTATGTTATTGACATTGCAATTGAGTGTGTGTAGACCTAGATGATCTTCATGGAGGAGATAGTAGTCATGATGCCATGTGTAGCTCGATATCACAGTTCAGTGGGAGGTTTTGGTGATGATGTGGATGCATAATTGGTGATGGTTATCTTCATGTGATTGGAGATGCGGTTTCTTGGTTTAGAGTGTGTTTGTTATTATGTCATGATATACTCTTTATTCTATATTAGAGTTTGGCATGTTATATGTTCTCTTGAGACCAAGATGTATGAATTGGTGCATGTGATCTCCTATGAGGAGATGGTTAGATCATGTTGTCATGATGGATTTTTGATTTTGCGGTTGGAGCTTTGACATTGATCTTGGTGGTTCTCTTTGTATTGAGTACATTGATCATTTACTTGATTACTTCATGATTGTGCTATGTTGCATTTGGATTTTGGCATGTATTGATTGGTTACAACTGCTCATGGATACTTGGAGATGTAGGTGAAGCTAGAGTTCTCTTGGGATTAGATACATTTTCTTGAGACAGTTACTCTTTGGAGGTTTCAATAGGAAGACCGAGGAGCTTTCATCTGGTATGGACATGAGTTCAGGATGGACCAATAAAGGATATTTTTCTTGGAGAGAGTCATGATGACTTGGTTATCTTGGAGGAGCATTCTCATTCCCCACTCTTGGTCTACTTGACGGTTTTGAGAGGTATTGCCCATTATTTCTTTCAGATGTGTTATATTTTGTGCTTTGATTTATCATCAAATTGAGTAGAGTCATGGTGATTGATTTTGGAGACTCATTTGAGGGTTGTTTAGCATGAGTTTATGGTGCTTTGTCTTTCGTTGATATGGATCTTGAGCTATGGATAGTTAGTTATGGAGGATTCATTTTGAGGGATGGTTAACATGGTTATCTCCTTATGCATTTGAGTTTATGTTATCATTCATTGATGAGGAGTTTAGGAGATGTTCTATGGGCTGATTTTTAGATTTTAGAATGGTTACTTTGATTTTGACTTTCTTGGTTAGAGAGGCTTACATCCATGTTGGCATTTACATGATTCATATGTTTGTTAGATCTAAGAGATTGAATGTTGTTTTGGGTGTTGTTGAGGCTTCTCATTTTGGGTTGTTAGGAGATCATACTTGACATAAAATTACACTTTGAAGTGTTGGTAGAAAGAAATGTTATGGTTTACAGGTTTTCTCTCTTCATGGTTCCTTCCTTGAGGTTCATGTTTATGTGATTTGGGAGGATGGTGGCAAGATGTTTTGAGAGATTATGCAACTACTTGGGTTGCATGTGTGGATCATTGTTATTGTTCTTGGTACTTAATTTTTGTTTATTTATCACACCTTGATATAGTGTTGCTTGGTAGATGTTTTGACATTACCCATATAGTGGGAATTCCTGGATATGTATGCTCTTCATTGACAAGTTTGATACAGGGACCTTGTGATTGTGGTTTATGGCTTGCATATGTTTTTGGCATGATTTTACTAACATATTGATACTTTGGAGGTATGGATGGTTGGATGTATTAGCATGTGTTGTGGATGCTATTTCCAATCATGTGGGTTTTTACTTGACAACAACTTGGTTAGAGCCTTTATTATCACTTGGATTTGATGCTTGTGTTCTTAGATTGATGCATCTTCACCTTGGCATGTTCTTTTTCTTTCATAAGTGGCACATTTGAGGATGAGAGGAGCTCTTGCTTGAGATGGTGGTCACTTTGTTCTTATTGTAGGTATCTTGATGGAGCATGAGAGAATGTTGGAGATTCAGGTGGTTTCATGTATGGCTATGATGATGTATTTTATGTATTAATCCCTTATGCAATGTATACAACAAGTGGGAGAATGTTGGGATATGCTGTTGTACACCATTGCATAAAATGTTATATTATAATGTTGTAATTAAATAATTATTTAGTTGTGATGCACCTAAGAAGTGTGGTTAATCACACTAGGTAATTATTTGGAGACCACTTATGTTGTATTGTAACAATGTATTATTATTTAATGTGTGGGAGACGTGATAATAATTTAATATTGGGGAAGTATTTAAAAAGTGAAAACTTAGTACCAATATTAAATAAGGAATTAGTGGTTTTGCGTTCACATGGTTTTGTGGCACATGGTTTTATCTTACCATTTGGTTGTATTTGTGTGAGCTTGAATCTATAAAAGCACATGTTTAGTGGTTAAGGTTAGTTGGGTGAGTGGGTTGTCATTATTGAGTCTTTCTAAGGAGTGCATATGTGAAGCATGGCATGGGATGTGTGGATCCATGCTTGGATACATGAGGATGCATTGAGAGGCTTGACACTTCAGATATATTCATTATAACTCTTGTATTTCTTTATTGCTAACTAATAAGATGGACTATGGATGCTTTTGGAGGTTGGGTTTTTTCCTCTTGAGGTTTTTCCTAGGGTATATATTGTGTTATCTTTTGGCTTGTCTATTTGATCTATGCATTATGGTTACTTTTATGCATGTTTATCTCTCATGGAGTTATGTAGGAAATGGAATAAGTATGCGGGTTAAATGCATTATTTCCTAATGATTTGAGTTCTAGTGTTGTGTCCTACATAACTCAATCAACCATACAAATTTAGAGAAACCTCTAACTACATATGACCAATGTGACTAGATTATGCAATCTGGAACACTATGAACTGACTAAATGCAAGGAAATAATTTTGCATTACTTTGGCCAAAATTTTAAATAAAATAAACACTTATTTAGGAAATGGTCATGAGTACACACACCTCTAACTCAACTTCAAAATGACATTTAGCCTACTGTTTAACTCATGGTTGACTTGTTTGACTATTTATCTAACTTTTCACAAGGATTTAAGATACAAAATATATAACTTTCTATGGTTGGTAACCTACTAAGGTCATAGAAAAATACTCTTGATAGTTGAACATCCATATTGCGTACTCACAATTTCTTGGACCTTGGCTATTGCCACTTGTTCATGTGTTTTTGCAAGTGTAATACTCTCTTATTTTCTTACATAAGACTTTTTAAACTCCTTTACAAGTTGTGGAACTTTCTAATAATGACACTGACTCGTGACTCTTTATCTATCACTTGAGGTCTTAGCAACTCGTAACATAGGTAAAATATAAGTTTTATTCACTAATATCAAAAATAACTTCATAAATATGTCTAATTTGTCTATGTTTACCTCTTCATTCTTCGTTAAAGAAACATTTTATAATGCTAATAAATGTACAACATATTATCAATTTCTTTTTGTAAGAATAAGTACATATTTACAGAGTCTAAATCATATTAATAGATGAGAATAAAAATCTGGTTACTTTCAGCCAAAATATCTAGTGTAAGCTTCAAGCTAATCATACAAATTTATAAATATATTACATAATAATATTTGTATGCTCATATATATCTATATGCATATATCGATCTACTATTTATTTTTCTGAGTAAATAAAAATATTTTTATTTAGCTTAACACAATAAGGTATTAAAAACTCTCTTTTTTTATAATATTATCGTTGCTATCCTCACATAATTAAATAAATAATTGAAGAGATTTCATTCATAAGTCTTAATATTCAGACTGTTCTTTCACATATATCTAATATATAAACTTTTGATTTAAAATCTAAAAATTCATCTCTATATTACTAAAAATAAAAGAAAGAAAACATAATGTGAAAACATGCATGCAATATTTCTATTTCTTTGCACTTTCAAATTCTCCAAGCTTAGCTTCAAGACTCGTGTCAAGCTTTACAAATATCTACAACTTTCTCAACAATATAAATGGTTTCCTTGTTAATTTCTATAACCCAGCAACAGATTAATTGCACAATAAATTCACAGAAAGAAATCTGATTTATAACAATTAATACAACTAGGTTAATTAACAACTAATAACAGTGGAAGCAAAAATAACATAAAGTCAAACACAAAAAGACAATAACACAGATATACCCAGGAAACCCCAATGTGGGGAAAAACCTGCAAATGTTGGATCTTCTATTCAGCCTAACAGCAAACTTTTCTTTCGAAAATACAATATGAGTTTGCTACAACAATCTTGTATTTATAGAGCCTAGCTGCTTTACTTAGTGTGCAAGGAAAGAATCTTTCCTTGCTTTCTTTGGCTTTACTTACACATAAAATCACTCTAGGATTTATCTTATCCTCACAAACTCAGAAACATTCTATTAAAGAATAAAATCCCACTCTTGGATTTATCTTATCCTCACAAACTCAGAAACATTCTATTTAAAGAATAAAAAAATCCTGCTGTTGCTAAAAATCCAACTCGAATTGATTTAAAGCAAATCTTATCTTGAGTTGCTTTAAAGAAAATCCATATCCCACTTTTCGAGCTACAAAAATCAACACTCCCTCTTAGTGAGGAAAGTGTTCTGCACCACACCCAACTTGTCCCTGAAGAATTCAAACTTGCTCTTCATCAAGGCCTTTGTCAGGATATCTGCTATCTGTTCATCTATAGGAATGTAATTGAGCTTCACTATCCCCTTCTCCACACAATCTCTGATGAAGTGGTACTTGATCTCAATGTGCTTTGACTTGTCATGAAACACTGGATTCTCAGAGAGTTTGATGCAACTTTGATTATCACAGTAAATGATTGTAGGATCCAGCTCCTGATTAAAGAGCCCAGCTAGAAGTTTCTGAAGCCAGATAGCCTCGCATGTAGCCATACTGGCTGCCATATACTCAGCCTCTATAGAGCTCAGTGCAACTGACTTCTGTTTCCTGTTGTACCAAGAGACTGCTCCTGATCCCAAACTGAAACTGCACCCTAAAGTGCTCTTTCGATCAGCTACACTGCCTGCCCAATCTGCATCAGTAAACCCCTTGAGCTTCACTCCATCCTGTTGAACATACTTCAGCCCATAATCAACTGTGCCTCGGAGATATCTCAAAACATGCTTCGCAGCTATCTAGTGCACACGTTTAGGTTCCACCATAAACTGACTGAGTGAGTTCACTGCAAAACAAATGTCTGGCCTAGTGTTGACCAGATACATAAGAGAGCCTATCAACTGTCTATATAAAGTCGGGTCCACTGCTTCTAATTTGGAAGCATCAATCTTCTTCCAATTGGTCACAAGTGGCGTTGACATAGGCTTACAATTTTCCATCCTGAATCACTTCAAGATATCAATTAAGTACTTCCCTTGTCCAAGGAAGATCTCTCCCTCTTTCTGCCACAGCTCCAATCCTAGAAAGTAATGCATCAACCCCAAGTCCTTCATCTCAAACTCTCCTGCAAGATCCCGCTTGCAATGTGCTATGAGCTTCTCTGACCCTGTGAGAAATAGGTCATCAACATATAACAACAATATGAGAAGTTCACCCTTCACCTGAACATAGTACAGGTTCGAATTTGCCTCACTCTTGATGAAGCCCACACTCTGCAAGTAACTATTAATACGTGAATACCACGCCCTGGGAGCCTGCTTGAGTCCATATAGTGCTCTTTTCAACCTGCATACATGAGAATCCCTCTCATGTGCTTCAAACCCTTCTGGTTGCTCTATGTAAATCTCTTCCTCAATCACCCCATTGAGGAAGGCCATCTTTACATCCATCTGATGAATCCTCCAACCCATCTGTGCTGCTATAGAAATGATAGCTCTTATGGATGAGTACCTGGCTACTGGAGCAAAAGTCTCATCATAGTCGACTCCCTCCTTCTGAGAAAACCCTTTAGCCACAAACCGAGCTTTGAACTTCTCCACACTACCATCTGTAGCATGCTTAATCTTATACAGCCATCTCGAGCCCACCACAAACTTATCTTCTGGTCTTGGTACTACCTCCCACACATTGTTCTTCATGATGGAAGAATACTCTTCCACCATGGAATCTCTCCACACTTGGTGCTTGGATGCCTCCTGAAAGCTGGAAGGCTCTACTTCAATTAATTCACTCATAAGTGCCACATAATCTGAATAACGTCTGGGAGCCCTTCTTTGTCTGACTGAATCTTGAGGATCACCTACATATTCTTGAGCCTCTCTTAATGTTTGCTCAGCTGCCCTGCTTCTCCTCTTCTCACTAATAGGAATCTGAGGTTGAGGAATTATTTGTTCCTCTATCTGATCATCCTGCTTGTTCTGCTCTCTAGCTTGCGTGACTGAAGTTTGAGGAATTTGTGCTACCTCAACCGTGGATGATTGTTCCTCCTCATTCATCAAGTTACTTGACTTCTGAAGAGCCCTCTCTTCCTCAAACTTCACATCTCTGCGAACCACTTTTTTTCTGAGAGCAGGAATATAAACCCGATAAGCCTTAGAAGTTTCACTGTACCCAACAAGGATACCCTTCTCTGCAGTAGGTTCCAACTTGGTTCTCTTCTCAACAAGAATGTGACAATACACAAGGCATCCAAAGATGCGAATGTGCCCCAAATCTAGTTTCTTACCAGTGAACGCCTCTTCTGGAGTCAATTTGCCCAACACTTTGTGAGGGCTCCTATTCTGCAAATACACAGCTGTGTTGCAAACTTCTGCCCATAAGAACCAAGGTAGATCCTGATCATGAAGCATGGCCTTGGCTGCTCCAACGATAACTCTATTCTTCTGTTCAGCAACCCCATTCTGCTGAGGGTTGTACGGAACTGTCAACTCTTTCTTGATACCTTCCTGAGCACAAAAATCTTTGAAGGCATTCGAGGTATACTCACCTCCATTATCAGACCTCAGTATCTTGATCTTCTTCCTAGTTTGGTTCTCCACGAGAGCCTTAAACTCTTTAAACCTACTGAAGACCTCATCTTTATTCTTCATGAAATATATCCATGTCTTTCTGGAGAAATCATCAATGAAGGTAACATAATACTCATATCCATTCAAGGATGTTGTTGACATAGGTCCACACACATCTGAGTGTACGAGATCCAAAATCCCTTTGGATCTAGTGTCGCTGCTTGGAAAACTGGTCTTGGCATATTTCCCAAGAGCACAACCCTTGCACACCTCATGCTTTTCTGTCTTCATCTCAGGCAGCCCTGTCACTATTTCCTTAAGAATATTAAGTGCTCCACAGTGAAGGTGAGCCATCCTCCTGTGCCACAATTCTCCTATCCCTTTACAGCTACTGACCAACGCATGTGCTGGCTCAAACTGTAACCGAAACAAGCTACCATGCCTGACACCAATCACTTTTGCAATCTTGGAATCTTTGGGATGAATATAGACTTTTCCCCTCTCAAAGGTCACGATGTAACCCTTGTCTTCCAAGGCAGAAACTAAGATTAAATTCTTTGTCATGCCAGGGACATACAACACATCCTCCACCAACAAAGGTTTGCCAGACTCCCTCTGAAACTTGACGGTGCCAATACCAATTGCATGGTACTTGGCATTGTCTCCGAGCTCAATATAGAAATCCAGCTTCTTCTCCTCCAACTTGGTGAAACATTCTTTGACTCCCATCATGTGGTGAGAAGCCCCACTGTCAATATACCATACCCTGTTGGCAATTGAACTCGAGAGACAGGCAATGAGCGAAAACTCATTTTCAAATCGTGATGCAAACTCGTCCACCTCTGCTGTAGCAGCAAATTGTTTCTTCTGCTTGTCCTTATTTTTCTTATTCGGACATTGACTGGCATAGTGACCCATCTGATGGCAGCAAAAATATTTAATCTTGCTCAGATCTTTCTTCTTCCCACTCTTGGAAGAAGAACCTTCTGATTGCTCTTTATTTGACTTCTTCTTACCCTTGCTTGCAAGAGCAAGATTTTCTTCATCTTGAACCTTCTTTGTCTGATCTCCTCGATGAGCACCTTCACGGATCTCCTCCTAAACAAAATCATCCCAAAGTCTTGCCCAATCAGGTAGCCGATCTCTGCCGACAACACACTTGACAAACACTTCCTAGTGCTTTGAAAAACCATTCAAGGCTATACGCACCAACTCATCTTCTTTAATCATCTCTCCAACAGCAGCAAGCTCATCCCTGACCTGTGTCAGCTTGGACAAGTAAGAGGTCACACTCTCGCCTTTGGACATCTTGGTATTATGCAATTTGTCCTTGAGCATCATCTTACGACTCTGAGAGTCGCTCTAATAAAGTTTTGTGAGCGTATCCCACATCTCCTTGGCGGTGTCTTTCCCCGATAAATGAGGAATTAAATGATCTCTTACTCCATCCAGGATAATCCTCTGAGCCTTGGCCTCTTTGACTTCATGCGAATCTAAGGCAACAAGATCATTTGTTGGTGGAGTCACTTCTGTGCTAGCATAGATCCATAGCCTGTTCTCCTTGAGAACAAATGTAATCCGAACCTTCCACTGCAAGAAGTTAGACGCACCCTCGAGCCTGTCCTCGTATCGAACACTGGTTGCCATAGCTACAAAAGAACTGGAGACGAAAATTTGATAACTTTTTTTTTCTTGAAATCTGCATCACAAATCTTGGCTTCGTATTCAGAGTTTAGAGCTCTGATACCATGTTAATTTCTATAACCCAGCAACAGATTAATTGCACAATAAATTCACATAAAGAAATCTGATTTATAACAATTAATACAACTAGGTTAATTAACAACTAATAACAGCGGAAGCAAAAATAACATAAAGTCAAACACAAAAAGACAATAACATAGATATACCCAGGAAACCCCAATGTGGGGAAAAACCTATAAATGTTGGATCTTCTATTCAGCCTAACAGCAAACTTTTCTTTTGAAAATACAATATGAGTTTGCTACAACAATCTTGTATTTATAGAGCCTAGCTGCTTTACTTAGCGTGCAAGGAAAGAATCTTTCCTTGCTTTCTTTGGCTTTACTTACACATAAAATCACTCTAGGATTTATCTTATCCTCACAAACTCGGAAACATTCTATTAAAGAATAAAATCCCACTCTTGGATTTATCTTATCCTCACAAACTCAGAAACATTCTATTTAAAGAATAAAAAAATCCTGCTGTTGCTAAAAATCCAACTCGAATTGATTTAAAGCAAATCTTATCTTGAGTTGCTTTAAAGCAAATCCATATCCCACTTTTCGAGCTACAAAAATCAACATTCCTGCTTTCTCTATCTCATATACCCCTTGAGTATAAACTCAGTTATCAATACTAATGCACTCTTTTTTCAATAATAATGAAGAGTTGTATTCCTATATTGTATACCTTGCCCTGTCCATTAAAAACTCTCTCAATGCATATGCCTCTCCTCTATTCCATGACTATTGTGAATGCTAGAACCATAAAAAATCTCTTCCCTAAAGCTCACTATTGTTGTTCTCTTTTCAAAATAACTAATAATAATCCTCTATCAAAACACGTGACCCTTTAATAATAACCAACAACTCCCTTAAAGGCATATTACTCACAGATATTCTCTTGCCCTCCACTATGTCATAAAGGATGCATTAAAAACCTCTTTCACACAAGGCATATAGCCATTGATGATGGTAATAAGCCTCTACATGAGGTTTAAGTTGTTTTCTTTTATTTATTTCCATAACATGCATTGAATGGCAAGCTAACTGCATTGTAAAAGTTGTGGCTTCCCTTAATAGACCGTTGGCATTAATATTAACAATGTATTACATTATATATAATTATATATGTACAGATTTATATTTATACTCATGTATATATATTTAAAATTCATTTAAATAATAATTAAAATAAACCTTTACAATAATAGGTAATTCATAAAGATGATTAGATACAATAATATCTCCTCTTGACTATTGCAAAAGTCTAATCAAGGATCAAATATGATTACAATCTAGCCATAAGATCAAACCACACAAATATTCACTCTTTGACAACAAAGGGTAGAACTTAACAACTTACTTGGGCTTTGACACAAAACCTATGAGAGTGTGTGATTGAATCAACAATGACATTTACTTGTTTGTTTACGAATGTCTATACTCTTCTCTCTACTGATACTCTCCTCTCATTTTGAGAAGGTAAATTTGCTCTTGCATTAAACTTAGAAAGCCATCAAAATAGTTAGTTTGTTATTAGCCATGGTATCATAATGATTAATTAAAAGTAATAACCATTACAATCGAAACATTTTTCATTGCATTATAATTTCATCTAAATATCAACTGACGTGAAATCATCCATTCATGTAAAAAACATATTTTTAATATAAAATTTAAAAGTAAATGCAAATTAAAATTTGGGATGTGACACCTTAAAAAATATATCACATATCCTTTCCATTTGCTCTAGTACTACCTTGTTAACCTTAAAAAAGACTCCCTCAAACACTTAGTCATGAAGGAAAATAAGATCTAGATCTTTGTATAAAAATTAATTTCCTAACCAACCTTCTTTTGATAGGGGTATTAATGCCTCTAACATGTCATGGTAAGGCTCAAGTCATCTTTCTAAAAGAGGTCATTTCAAACTCCTTTAAGAAATTTAAATAAAATCTTCCAAAGTAGATTGAGAACCCACTCTTACTTCCTCATCCATTTCCTCCCTTATAATTCCAGCATTGAATTTCCTACTCTTTTTTTTTTCTTCCAATTGAGGGCCTTTTCTTTTAATTATTCGTGTCATTGCTAAACCTCTTCTTTCCCCAATTTGTATGACCTCTTCCACCCACTCCTTTTGTAGCATTCCCCACTTATTTACCCAAAGTTCACCCTACATGAATCAAGTGAGGTGAAGACCATACCATTAACCCTAAAGGCATACAAGTTATTAGAGGAATATATTTTATCACTTTATTTTGGCTTTCCTCAAACTGATTTCCATATCAAAGGATTAGCTTCCTCTAAGAAGAACCAAGAACGGTTTATTTCCTATGCAATCCCCCCTCCCTCCACACACAAACTTTTGACATAGAGTTAAAACTTCCTTAACTTTCCATACTAGGTTATTTTTTCTCAAAACATTTTTCTACACCATCCCTCATTGAACATATTCTTGCACAAAGGAATTATTACCCACCTTAATACAAATATTCTTAGGTAGAGGCAAATCCATATCTTGACCCACTTTTATTATTGGAAACACAAATTTAGATTTATCTAAAGTGATTGGATCCATTTCCTTAAAATTGGCTATACTTCTAGCTATTAATATTAAATCAAACTCATTCCAAAATTCCAAAAGGAAACCCATATAATCTTATTTAGACATTTTCAACAAACCAAAAAAATAGGAGAACTAGAAAACCTTATCTTCTTATGCAAAAACTTAAATCTTGAATTGATTATACATCCATACTTGCTTTTCTAATACCTTGAGATTGAAATCTTCTAGATGAATCAAAACAACTAAATGGCAATGAAGAAAGGAGAAAACTTATACTCCAATTTCCATTCTAGCGCAGTCCATTTCTCGATCTCCTTCGTAAGCCATTTGTCTAGACACCAATGTACCATATCCTGAGCCATAAATGGTTCAACTTCCATACTTATCAACACTAAGTCTAACAATACCTCTAATGGATTACTATCCACACCTATTGACTTACTAATGCCAAAGCTTTATG
Organism: Sequoia sempervirens; assembly: GCA_007258455.2. Taxonomy (NCBI): domain Eukaryota; kingdom Viridiplantae; phylum Streptophyta; class Pinopsida; order Cupressales; family Cupressaceae; genus Sequoia; species Sequoia sempervirens. The sequence goes on from VDFB02171706.1 coordinate 24,511, forward strand.
CCAAAACCTTATTGTCTTTTTCCTTCATCTCCACCCTTTCCATCCCTTTTTCTACTTGGTGGTGCAAAGGTTTCCCTATTTTCTTCACCACAATTCCATCAATCAATCATTCAAAGTATTATTGGTCCATGCATTGTCATTATTTTCTAAAGTAATTTAATTTTTTTTATTTTTTATTTTTTATTTTTAATTTAAAAAAATCTTGGAGAATTTATTTCTTAAAAATAACCATAACATTCTATTTTTAAAGCGAAGTATCCTCGAGTACCTTTTTTTCAACCAATGAAACTCCCAACCCGCGGTTATTGGAAATACCTTTTTTCTATTATTTACCCTCATGTAAAATAAGTTACATAAAATATTGCAAATTTGAAACCCTGAATTATATTGCAAATAAAATGCAGAATTCCCCTTTTCACAGTCATCCATTGCAGTTGCTTATTTAACTGGTATTTTGCGATATCTTGAATACTAGACAGGAATAATCGACAAAAGATAATCTCAAGGTTATTCCTCTGGAAGTTCTCTATGAAATTTAGTCTGCTATGTGAGCCATGCAATGGCATTGTGAATGACATGAGAGTTTCTCACTTAGTTATAAGTGAGCATCTGTAAAATTTGAAGGGAAGGGAATGGCTAATGCATTGACCACCGTGTTTCATAGGTCTCGTTGTGTAAAGAGCTTGACATTGACACAAACTGCATCCTTCTTGCTCACCCCCAAACTGAATAATCATAAACTATCTAGATGGTGCTTAAGGTTATATGGGTATAACAAAAATAATGGCGGGCTGCATGCTCGAGAGCTGAAATGGAGGAATTTCAGGTATTTGGGTCATAAGAGTGTGGGAGGCCCTTTTAAATTCCAAGTTAGAGCTGTGCAGGGTGGTGGGTATAGAGGTGCGGGTGGGTTTAGTGGAGGAGGTGGTGGTGGTAGTGGAGATGAAGGAGGAGCAGATGGGATGAGCAATGATGACGGTGGTGTTCAAAAGACAAATTCATTTCTTTCCTGGTATGTATTCCCTGTTACTGTTTCTGTTACAAGTATCGTGATACAGCTGCTTGGTATTTGGTGTACACAACAAATGAAATTGACCTATTATTTTCTGTAGGTATATGATGTTACTAGAGAAATATCCTGTTATGACAAAGGCTGTCACATCCGCCCTGCTGACCTTTTTTGGAGATTTGTTCTGCCAGGTGAGTTCTCTTTTTTTCGGGCCCGTGATTCATACATTAAGCTATATTGAGGGTTTTGGATATGAAAATTGAAATCTCGGAACAGACGCTTTAGCTTATTTTGTCTTTCCGCAGTCCATCATTATGTAATAGCATTCTTCTGATTTCACGTGCTCTTCAATACTAGTCAGTCTTCATGATCTGTCTTTCATGAATAGTGGTTCACAAGGGCCTATTTCTCATGATCTTGAATGGCTCATGCAGATTGACTCATGCCCAATTCCAGAAAAATGGTGTTACTAACACCCGTTTATCAAATTTACGTTATTAATGCTCATTGTTACTCATATTGACAGTAAAGGTAAAGATAATTTTCAAGGTCACTGCCAATTTGTTGCATGGGACCTCATGCAAGCATTTTACAAGGAGATACCTCTATGTACCCTAGCTTTTACCCCTTGTGATGTTGCTAGGCAGCCTGTAGCTTGCTTTGTAGATAACTTGTCAATCAGAAGCAATTCTGCTCCAAACACTAGTTTTTTTCAACCTGGGTTCCATAACATCAGTGTCACAGTTCTATCTCACGTAGGCCAGCCAAGGCATTTAAAAAAAAAATGACATTGGTTTCCGGTCTTTCTTTGTAGGCCGTGCAACTCAAAAGTGGAATTTTGAGTAGTGAATTGCAAGCAACCCAGCCCTCGTATGTTTTGTATTTACAAATATCTTTCTCACTATGGCACCCCTGAATAACTGTTGTAACTTGCTGTACTATTGAGTCCTATTGACCATAGCTATGCACATTCTATTAATGGTATAAGCTCTGTAGTCTACAGTATTAGAGGTCTGGATATATAAATTCTTTGGAAAACGTCTTGTGTCATACAGCCTAAACTAGAAATAGAATCCCAGGAGTTCAAAGTTTCATTTGCCTCTGTTTTCTTGCACACATATTGGCACCCAACTCTCCATAGAAGTGCATCCTGTGCATGTTTGTGCTTACCTTGAAGTCTGGAAACTGATACTGCATTCCTTGCATATTGGTGCTTACCTTGAAATCTGGAAATTCTTTTTAGTGCTTTTATTCTTGTCTGTTATCACCATGTTGATCTACGTATACTGGTTTCCCTTAGGGTTGGTTTTAATTGTCTGCTTGTATTACCATTTTCAAACTCAGATTATTTTGTAATTTTTCATGATGTTTATCTATTTGTACTTTATTTGGTGGATGCATACAACCATCAAAAAACAAAGAGTTAAAAGAACCTTAATAAATATTTGTTGTCTTTCCACTTTAGATTCAATCAACTTTTACAATGCAAGCTATTCTGTAGTTTTACTGACTTTCTGGTGGGCTAAACCTTGAACTGCAGTTTGTGATAGAAAAGACTTCTGAACTTGATGGGAAGCGGATTTTTGTGTTCACTCTACTTGGCCTTGTTTTAGTTGGCCCCACATTACATTTTTGGTAATTTTCTTATTCCAATGATCTGCAAATAAAAAGATTTGTAACTGGCTATGCTATCTGTTTTCATCTGACATGACATTATTTGCTATTGTTACGAATCTTAGTATGGTGTTTATGCCCATCAGCAGAGGTGTTTATTGTTTATAAGTATATCTCTATCTGGGATCAATTTATACTTGTTTGGAAAGGGATTGTCAATGGTTGAAACAACTCTTATTTGAAAATATGCCCTACATGTTTCAAACTTTAAAGGATGAGAACTTTGAGGATGGCAGGTTCGCTAACTACATGATGAATGCGCTTAATATAACTGGACCACAGGTTGAAAAGAACGTTAGAGAAAGCTACTTAACATTGGAAAATTGGAAATTTAATGTCATTGGCTAGACCTCTTTGGGCCATCTGGGTTTTAAGTTGATTCTTATCTTTGACATATTTGTATTTCCTGTCTACTGAGTTGTTGCACATGTAACTTCCTTTTGTTGTTACTTCAATTTTATGTGCTCTACTGCTAGTGTACTGGCATCTGGTTTTAATTTTCATGCATGGGTGAAATACCCATGTAGTGTAGGTGTTAGGCTTAACATTTAATTTTAATATGCAGCAATTGGCCTTTGAGCTTATTCTTGATATTTGTTGGTATTGAATATTACACTCATAAGGTGTTCTTGATTGAAAAATATCCAACAATTCAAACTGAGGCAATCCTGAAAGTTTCAGATGTGAAGATGAAATGAAACTCAATGCAACAAATATTACTGCTCATTTTCATCCTGGAAAAGATTTACAATATGGGTGGATATTTCCAAGCTATTAGCAAGTAACAATCTCACTGCACTGTTTCCTTCAACAACAAGCATTCTCATATATTGTCCTCCATATCTTGTCCTCCATGTTTGGTTTTAAGTTGGTTATCATCTTTGAAATATTTTTATTTTCTTGTCTAGTGAGTTGTTGCACACAAAACTTTCATGTGTTGTTATTTATGTGCTTTACTGCTGGTGTACCAGCTTCTGGTTTTAACTTTTATGGAAGGCTGAAATGCCCATGTAGTGTAGGTGCTAGCCTTGACATTTAATATGCAACAATTGGCTTTTGAGCTTATTCTTGATATTTTGTTTTTATGGAATATTGCTCCTATAAGATGTTCTTGATTGAAAAACATCAAACAATTTAATATGCAACAATTGGCATTTGAGCTTATTCTTGATATTTTGTTTGTATGGAATATTATTCCTATAAGGTGTTCTTGATTGGAAAACATCAAACAATTCAAACTGAGGCAATCCTGAAGGTTACAGATTTGAAGATTAAATGAAACTGAATGCAACACAAATATTTCTTCTCATTTTCGTCCTGGAAAAGTGATACAATATGGGTGGGTACTCCCAAGCTAGTAGTAATCAACAATTTCACTGCATCATTTCCTTCAACAACTAGCATCCTCATATTTTGTCCACCATGAGTTTAATAGGTTTTTTTTGTTGTTGCACTGCCTTCATAATTAACCTTACAAATAATATACTCACTATTCAAATATTTTAACATGAAAGATATTTCCTAATTCATCCGCTTTATATTGATTCTGAACAAATTACTTGTAACATCTTCTTTGGACTTGTGCTTTTTCTTGAAGTGGGATCTCTTGCTTCTCTTGCTTGGATGTGTTTGATATTGTTGAAACCTAGATATTGTTATGCTTCTGTCAAAGAAAGAAACAAATCACAGAAATTAAACATGGACAGTGATCCTAATAAGGGGATGGATTAAAATGATAAGAATAAACAAGGGAAGTGACATTTCTAGGACAGGGACGTCCTTAGGATGTGGGGACTTGGGGGACCTTCCTTCCTCATCCCACCATCGTTGGTCAAGACCTGAGGATGTTTTTGGGATGTCCCCCTCAAGGAGGGAACGTTTCCAAGTAGCCCTTTGGTTTGGGGATGGCTTGGGGACTTTGAGATGTCCTTGAGAATCTAGGGGACTCCAAGGAGTCTCCTTTCCGTCCTAGCGACTTCCAAGCGTCCCCCATGGCAATAACATAAAAAATTAATATTATTTAAAAATCAAAAAGTGTTTTTGATTTGTGTGCCATAAACCCTATCCGTAATAGTCTATGGTCTCCATCAAAACCCTAAGCACTCACAAAAAACTTATAAATAGGCATCTAACTTCGAAGTCTCATTTCAAATCACTCCTAAGTTTTAGAATTAGTAAGGACTTGGTGTCACAAAAAATAAGTTTATTGTGAACCTTCCTCCACTTCTGCTTGCACTTCCCTCTAAAGGCACACTTGGGATGTTTCCCTACCCTTCTTTTCTGCTCCATCGTAGCAATAGGGATGCCCTCACCCAACTCCTTTCCCAAACCAACCAACTACATGGCCGCCTTTTCTGCTCCATCTTAGCAATAGGGATGCTCTCACCCAACTCCTTTCCCAAACGAACCAACTACATGGGAGAGCCACTTTTGACTCTTGCAAAAGACTGACCTTGGCATCTGTAAGAGCTGATAGTGCACTAATACCCTGGGATCACTTACAAAACCAAAGATATCCACAAGAGAGTAGACCAAGAGGATAGATTGCTTCATATGGATGCAATAATGTACAATGATCAATAGTGGATCAATGATAGTGCTTACCTCCTACATAATGTACATATGAGGCCTTGCTTATATAGGCAAGGTTGAGAGATAAGACTAGACAAGAATTTGACAAGTGTCTTAATCCTATGACATGAGACAACTAGAGATAAGATAACATAAGATCACATGTGTGCTAGTGACTTCTAAAAAGATTTGTAGATCCCTAAGTAAACTTAACATGTGAACATGTGGGAATAGGACCTACTAAGTGAACTAGTTAGGTAATATATCTTATTCACACCAACAGCATCAACATCTTGAGAATCTAGAGAACAAGAAATCTCTCTTTCCTGATCAAAATCCAAAGTGCATAAATCCAGAACTGAGAACCACAGCTCTGGCACCTTTATATCCTCTTGGATGCCATCTTGCTTCTTCATTTAACATGTTCAATATTCTCTTTCACTATGTCTTCCAATTGTCTACACTCGGTCAATGATGCCACCCTAAAGGGAGCACAATCCACAAGCTCTTTCCCTTTTGAAGCTGCTTGATATTTAAAAGAAGCTCAAGAAGGGGGAGCGTGATCATGAATAAAGAACCTCCAATGGTTCCTTAAAGACAAGAATTCTTACCTAAGTTTAGAAAACACTTTGGGCTTCCGGATCTTCCTTGTTTGGAAAAGAGTTTGAATAAGCATCCCACCTCATAGGAGACCTTGAGTTACAAAACCAAGCCAAATGGCTAAATTTATGATAAGATTAGCAATGAAAAGGAATATTTTCATAATCCAGCTCCTGAAAGTAGAACCTCTCTATTGAAGAAAGGCAAATTTTTTTGGGTAGAGGCAGATCTAAATCTCTCAGTATCTGAATCTGTGTAAAATACCATGAGAAGGGTCAATTGCTTTGGGAGCCACTTCCGCACACTTGCCCATAGCAGCTCCAATGGCTGCCAGAGACTTCAAATTCCAGAACTCAAGAGGCAAATCAGACAGCCTAATCCAAATCTTTGAGTCCATACACTGCTTCTTTCCAAAGGATAGATGACATTTTCAATGGGATAGAAGCACCTGAAAGCCTCCCATCTCCTGGACATCCAAATCCAAAGCATCACCCCTAGATTTCAGAGATATAAATTTAACCACAAAGTGCCCTTCAGGGAAAAAAGCCAGCTCTATTTGGCCATTCCACAAAGTGAACACCTAGTCTTTGATACAACCATCTGCCATGCAAACACCTTTGGACGAACCAAGCAGACCCAACTGATACAGATCCTCGTGAGCTTTATTCACCTTGCAATCCTTCAGACTTAGACAAGGACATTCTCCAGAAATGCCAGAAAGCTTCAAAGATCCTACTTCCCCATCAACTTGGTCAACAGATATTCCACTTGCAGTTAACTGACTCCTTTTTTTTCCAACAGGGATGAGATTTGTGCTAGAAGCAGGGCTCACAGAGGGTCCCTCTGCTCCATTTATTTTACCGAAGCTGGGTCCCACCTCCTGTATCTCGCTGCTTGACGCTGCTGAATGGCAAAGGCTGCCTGTGCAGGGACTCTCACCCATAATTTTGTATTGTGATTAAGAACCATGTTTATTATCATAGTAGCCACATTCATAAAAAATGTAATGTGAAAGGTCCAAATCGATGAAATATGTAGAACATATAAAAAATGGCATAAAGTCTTTCAAAGAATATATGCCAAAGCATGTAGAACTTCTTTTATATTAATATATAATTTTTTGTTCAAGTTCAACTAAGATTACAGAGAGAATGGTCAGCATTGATCCGCTTCTGAAAAAATGACTTTTTAATACATAGAGATTATAAAATGGAGAAAATGTGATTTTTCCTAATGTGGAGTTTTTTTGCTAATATGGTTCTTTACTGAATTTTGGAGTAACTCTAAGCTGTCATTTGGCAAGTTCCACGAAGGTTAAAAGATAAGTTTTGGATGATGCTTTCTAGTTTGGGGCAAAATTTATCACTGAAGTTGTGCTCATAGTAGAATCTAGATAGATGTCATGTGCAAGCAGATTAAAACAATTGCAATGAGGGATCCCACAGACTGGTGGACACTTCATACTACACATTCTAGATATTGACAGAAGTTTTCCATACTCTTGCTCACACATGTATCTAGTTCCTCTGCCTGTGAGTAGTTAATAGCACAGGTGGTTTTTTTCATGTGAAGAGAATGGCAAAAATTTGCCATATGCTTGCTCACTCATGTTGCTAGCTCCAATGCATACGAGTAATTAAAAGTGCACACAGTTTTATTCATGTAAAGAGAAACAATTCAAATCAAGAGGAACAGAGAATTTGGATTTTCATCCACAACAGTCTCCGGTTGATGTCGTCCAAGTAGATGTTGTCTGAGTGGGTCATTCCAGTTGGTAGGTAGTGAATACTGAGCACATGTAATGAGCCAAACTAGATCTGACTCAAAACCCCCCAATTTCCTGCCTTAAATTTTCAGATTTAAAATAAAAACTTATGTAGAATCTATTACGAAGATATGAAATTCCAACACAATAATAAACTGCAAAAATAATCCAGCTTTTGCATTTATTCAGAAATAGTTGCAATAATACATCAGCTATGGCAACTTACGGATACAATTATTTTTTTGCAGCAATACAACAGCTACTGCAAATCTGACAACCCTTCAGAAATAGCTTGAATCTGAAGCACAAAGTGAAATATCTGAATCATAGTTGGAAAACTCGCCAATTGCAAGTACTCGGCAAGCCCGAAAAACTCGGCTCGGAAAAAACCTGGCAAAAAACTCGGGAAATTAAAAAATTGCTTAAACTTCACTAAAAATGCATTTTTTTTGCAAAATTCAATGATAAGATGCATTCAATGAGTTAATAAATGAGTACATATAAGAAACAAGCAGTATTTGATTGATATGAAAGAAAATTGGATACAAAATGGCATCCTCATGTGGAATGCTAAGTGCTAATGCGTTGATATGATAATAGTCTGAAACAAAATGAAAATAGCAAATTGTTTTTGTAAAACTGAAAGTAAATACTACATAAACATTAATATATTTTAGTTTTTACAAATTCACATGAATCATATCTTCCTCTTCCCATGTCTAGATCTCAGTATGGGACCGGAAGAGGGTCTAATCGTAGGAGTCTGCTCCTGCTGTGCTTGTGGCTCCTCAACCTCCATCCTGGATGTAGATCCTCTTGCAGCTGCTGGTGGTGGCACTGGCAATGACTCCTCTTCAGGGTCATCCTCAAGGTCGTCCAATGAGAATGCAAATCCACCCTCCTCCATTGCCTGTCGCTCTAAATCATAAATCTCATCCTCAGTAAACAATGGAGGCTACTCCCTTCGCCCTGTCCAATCATTGTATGGATCTATCTCATCCAAATCAATTGGATCATCATATGATATTTCTTCTACCTTTCTTCTGCGCAATCGAAGATTATATTGCACATAAACAAGGTCATTGAGGCGTTTTTGAGCGAGTTTGTTCCTCTTTTTTGTGTGGATAGCCTGAAACAAACTCCAATTACGCTCACAATTGGACGAACTACAAGGCTGGCTCAAGACACGGAGGGAAATTTTTTGAAGATTTGGGGTTTTTCCACCCCAATGTGTCCACCAAACATCTACAAAAAAAACAAAAAAAGAGTTAGAAAATTGTAACTTGTAACTTGTAATTATCAATTTTTTATTTTTGTAACTTGTAAATTTCAAATTTTATACCTGGTGGCAGCCTAGATATTGCTCTCTTTGCCAGGTCTGAAGAGAAGAGTGAACCTCTTTTTTCTCTATAACTCTGCAATTCATTAACAATGCAATCTGCCTCATCAGGTGTGGATGTCATCCGCTGAATGCAAGTAGTGAGGCCCTCCATAACCTCTCCAGTAGGATCTGAATAGGTGCCTGAGTGGATGAAACAGGGGTTCAAGAAGTACCCTGCTGCATGGATAGGTTGGTGGAGTTGATTGTTCCACCTCCTATCGATAATCTCCCAAATGGGATCAAATTTGAGGCTGTCCCCCTTATAATAACTTTTAATAGCCTCCTTGGCCCTATCCATGGCCTCATAAAGATACCCCATTGGGGTTTGATCCCCATCCACCAAGCGAAGCACTCTAACCAAGGGCTCTGACACCTACAATATAAATTTAAAAATGCAAAAAAAGATTAGAGTTACAATTTAGTAATTTACAAATTTACAATGAAAGACATTAACTTCAAGAAAAATGTTTAATTTGAATTTAGATTCAAACTCAAAGTTTTGAAGTTACCTTCACAATCTCTGTTGCTCTTTGTGCAAAGAGGGGCTCGAAGACAATGTTTTGAACTCTTTCTCCTTCTGGCTTCTTCGAATAAGGTGAGTCTACCCATGCTTGACTCACAAACATTTGTTTCAAAGCCGTCAAAGCACCAAGAATGCTTTGCAACGTTAAGAAAACCGTTGCAAACCTTGTCACACCAGGTCTCACCAATTCTCTCCCTTTGGTGTGCTCCCTCATCAAGCTGAGAACCCAAGGGTGATTGTAGATATATTTAGTGATCCTCCTTCCATCCTCTACAATCGGTGTGACCCAATCTAATTTGCCTATGTCCTCCAAAAGAAGGTCAAGGACATGGGCAGCACATGGTGTCCAAAAAATTGTGTGGTGTTTATCTTGGAGGATTCTTCCTGCTGCCACATATGCTGCTGCATTGTCAGTTACGATTTGCACCACATTTTCAAGCCCAACCTCCATGCACACTTGCTCCAACATTCTAGCCAAATTTTCTGCATTTTTTACTATGCTGGAGGCATCCACGGATTTCAAGAACACCACCTCATTTTTGCAAGAAACCAAAAAATTAATGATGGTACGGTTTTTTCCATCCGTCCACCCATCAGAAAGTATAGTGCAGCCATATTTTTTCCATTCTTCTCTTTGTTCTTCTATTGCTGCCCTTGCCCTTTCAGTTGCATTAGAAAGCAACCTACAAGTACAAAGTGAAATTAAGTACACAGTTTTAATTTGTAAACAAAAAAATAGCTTAAATTAATCATAAAATAAACTTAAAAAACATAAATTAAACTTAAAGAATATAAACTAACCTCCCACTCAAGTCTTTGCGCGAAGGTGCCTTGTAGCCTTTCCCTGCAACTGTCAATGCGGTCACCAAATTTTGCCAGTAAGGTGAGCTTGCCACATTGAAAGGGATGTTGTTGAAGTACCAAAAATCGGCACAAGCAATATCTGCATGCTCATGCACCTCCTTATTCCACCCAGTTGCCTCTAAAGAAGGTTGTGCACTAGGTGTGTTTCTAGGCACAAAAAAATCACCAATGCGTGAACTCGTGGTTGTGCCTGTAGGTGTTGATCTTGACCCTGGTACTCTACTAGAGGTACTCGAAGGGATGGAGGTGGTGGCGGGTTGCAGCGGTTGCCTTCGCACACGTGGACCACGAAGAGATCCAACTATGTCGGCTGCTATATCATCATCATCTGACAGTGATTCAAGGTTGACTGCAACACCTTGAGAAGAAGCTATGGCAGCTTGCATTGCCGCTTTTGCCTTCGCTCTTTGCACCTTTTTTTCTTCTGCAGCGGAAAGTATTGCATTCATTTGTCTTTTTATTTCCTCATTGGTGTTTATGCACTCCTTAGCATCACGTCTAGGGATGCCTGTAAGGTGGTATTTGAGGTGATTGATGCCTCCACTGTATATAGTTTTACACCTAATACAATACACTGTTCCAGGTGCTGGTCCTTCATATGCATATTTCCAAGCAGGATCTCTAGCTCCTGCTGGACGAGTGCCTACATATTCCCCACTCCCAGGCATGGATGGGGCTGAGGTAGGGGTAGAAGCGGATTCAAAAGCCATTATCAATTAACCTACAAGTACACACACAAAAGTGAAAGCACAACTTGTTAGTTTTTTGATAGAAAATTTTAAAACAAGCTAAATTAGATTAAATCAACATAGATTACTTTAAATTAGTAATCTAAGATTCTAAACATATAGATTAAATCAATATAGATTACTAATCTAAGATTCTAAACATTTTCATCAAAAAAATTGGATTAAAAAAAGAAATTAATAAACTAGGGTTACAAAACAATGTAAAAAATAGAAAATTACTATAAATTAGAAACAAATTAAGCTAATATATGATTTTAAACATATTTTCAACAAACAAGAAGAATCAAATTAAAAAAAAACAAACTAGGGTTTGAAGAAAATTTCAAAAAAATGAAAAATCAGCAAAATATGAGAAAAAATCAGAAAAAAGTGTCACAAATTCTTGTTTTGATGAATCTAAATCTTCTTTTCAACAATATAAATGTATTTAAATCTATTTTACAATTCATTCATGATGTTTTTTAAACATACAATCAACAAAAATGAAGAAAAAATAAATAAAAAAGAAAGAACAAGCAAAATCAGAAAACCTACTTGGAAATCCAATTCACCTTTGAAATCCGATGAAATCCTCCTTCAAATCTCGTCTCCTCAACGTAAAATCACTAAAAAATGGTGCAAAATGCTCTAAACTCCGTTTTTGCTCTGCTAAGAGTCAAAGAAACTCAAAAAAACGAAATGCAATGACCTTTTGGCCGCCGGCGGACTTCATAGTTTGATCGCGCGAGTTTTAAAAACTCGCCGACTTTTGTGAAAAACTCGCCAAAAAGTCCGCGATTATTTTTCTGTGAGTTCTTCTCGCTATTACTCGTTTGGAAAAAAAACTCGCGAGTTTTAGGCGAGTTTTCCAACTATGATATGAATAATATCTCCAACAGACAATAGGTTTCCATCCACTGTCTCCATGCTCAAAGGGTTTCCATCCTCAAACCTGCTGAAAAGCCAAAGCTTCCCTGAATTCTCCAAGAGAATACATTAACCAAGCATAAACTAAGCATGTCTTCCCATTTACCCCAACCTTCTTTAAATAAGACCTTAAAGCAAGGCCACCCTAGGGTCTGGTTTCTAGAAGGTTCTGTCCCTTCTAGAAGATTCTAGTGCTTCTAGAAACAGTTAGTAACCTTTCTAGAGGATTCTAGTTCTTTTAGAAACATCTAGTAACCTTTCTAGAAACATCTAGTAACCCTTCTAGAAGATTCTAGTAACCTTTCTAGAAGATTCTAGTTCTTCTAGAAACATCTTCTAACCTTTCTAGAAAATTCTAATTCTCATTGCTTCAAGGTTGAGGCAATACTCAAGTTGTCCCCCAAGAAGATCAGATTTTCTTCTTTTAAAATATTCAATTACTTTTACTTCAAAGCTAAGTTTCCCCAATCCTTCTAGAAGCATCTGATTGCCTTTTTGCCTTTTGGAGATTATAAAATTCTATCTTGGAAGCTTCTTGCAGCCACCCCAAGGAAGAGATCAGATTTAATATTAATTTAAGGTAGCTTCTCCCTTAAGTCACCTAAACTGCCATAGGAAGGGGAAACTTCTAGAAACTAATCAGATTTGATGAGGTTGATTCACCTCCTTGCTTGCTTGTCCTCCTTGTGTGCCATGAGATAATGTTAAAATAAGATCACCATTATGCTTCCTTGGTGAAGGATAATTTCTAAACACCAAAATTTGATATGCTTGGCCAAAAATCATTCCCTAATCATGCCTTCTAACCCATGGGAATGCTGGATGGCTAGAATATGACCACCAAGAGGTCACTCCAATAATGGGGACATTACAGCACACTTCTGGAGGAGGGATTAACCATAGATGGGCTCTCTAGACTTAAAACTGCAGAGATTGTAATTTGTAAGTGAGCAGTTTCTTGAGCAATTGATGAAGGAAGATGAGTTGCTGAGGATCTTTCCACTTTACGTGAAGAAGATCCTGTAGATGCATTGCCTTCTTTCTTCTGTCTTTCCACAACTTTACTGCTAAAAATATTTGGATGTGTTTCTGACAATTGAAGAACTGACAAATCTGAAATTTTAACCATCATTGCTGTGTTCTACTTTCTGTGTTTTCTTTTTTTTAATTTTAAGGAGGCAAATAGAAAGAAATTTGTGAGCTTTCGAAGGAAGTCTCATATGCAAAATTGGTGTCTGGCTTGTCTCTGACTTGAAAACCAACCTTTACCTTTTCTAATCTTATTATTGTTCATACAATTATTTTCAATAAATGAGCTTTTTAATTTAGTTTTTGTGTAATCTATCTATTACATAGAGACAGCCTTATAATGCTTTACCCAGATTTTAGTGGCTCATACTAAATGCTCTATGCGGGCTTCCTTTTAAGGGTTTAACTAATCTACCAGTTGCCAACATAGGACCAAAATAGGCCATTGCTTGAGTACTGAGCTCTTTTATGATTCAGCCCATGGTCGAATCTTATGCCCAACACTATTTCTATGGAGCAATTGTTTATTCATAAAGGTGCATTGCTTGCATCTTCATATTCTTGGCAATTTATCTAATGTGTTTGTCTTATTTAAACAATATATTTACTCTGTACAGGGTGATGCTAGATTCTTGAAGTACCAATTTCAAGTACAATGGTACTGGACTAGTTTTTATAGCAAGTATCTTGATAGAATGGGTATTTAACTTAAGATACTGCTAAGGTTGAATTACAAGTGTACACTTCTGCTCCTAAGGCCTTTTTTTTTTAATACAGTATAAAATTTGGAAATTGAACTTAAGCTTAAGAGTTCTCAGAAGATCTGCAATCTATATTCAGACAATTTGCAGGCCATTACTTAGGTTAGCAGTAGTCGAAATATTTGTTTGGTGTTCTAATGCAGCCTCATTGGAGGGAATTTATCTTGATTCACTTTCCAGTGTTCTTAGATGGTGCTGAAGCTCTTGGGAGAAACTTCCCTCCTTGCTGCAAGATTTTACTATATTTTCTTCATCTATTTTTGTTTGTGGAAAGTTGCCAATTGTTTTTTCTCAGCAAAGATTTTGAGGTGATTTCTTACCGTGAGTGATTGGTTAGTAACCTAGTTTACAGTGAAAATTGATTGCATTGATTTTGTGTTACGATCTCGTAGCATTGGGAAGCAATTTTTTTCAATTATTTGCAGGTCCCCTTGCTGCAAGATTTTACTATATTTTCTTTATCTATTTTTGTTTGTGGAAAGTTGCCAATTGTTTTTTCTCAGCAAAGATTTGCAGGTGATTTCTTACCTAGAGTGATTGGTTAGTGACCTAGTTTACAGTGAAAATTGATTGCATTGATTTTGTGTTATGATCTCGTAGAATTGGGAAGCAATTTTTTTCAATTATTTGCAGATTTGACAGCTGGTTGCAACTTGTAAATATATCAGCTTTCAGAAGGGAAAAAGTTAAAAAAAAAAAAGATAAAAGACCTCAATATAAAATGTTTGTGTTTTTAGCATTTCAAGGATATTGTATTTGTAGAAACCAAGAGAAGGTCTACTTCCCATTCTAAATTATGTGCTAAGGATTTGTGATATTAGATTTCCACAATCCATTATACTAATTGTTGCTGTTTCTGGATTTGATTGTGTGTATATTTTTTTTTCATCAACATTTCGGATCACACCAGTGTTCCACAAAAATGCGTTCCCCCCAATTCTAGTCGTGTTTCGGAAACGGGGATGTCTCAGGGACGGGGAGACAGGTGCTTGGCATTTCCCGCAGTCCTGCCACTGCCACCGGTGCTCCGCTGGAGATGGGGAAACATCTCCACATCTCCCAAGGAGACTTGGAGATGTCTTCAAGTTTTCTTGAGAGACATCTCTAGGTTTCCGAGTCTCTTGGGGAGATGCCCAGGCATTTCTCGGGAGGTTGGGAGATGCCTAGCTGTCTCCCGTCAAGCCTCACATCAAGAGGCCAACATAACTTAAAAAATAAAAATAAATTTTTATTTTTATTTGTTTTATGGTTACCCTAATTTGGCATGGACCCCACCCCTTCCTCCAAAACAACACAAAACCTCTTAATTTTTTCATTTCAATCACATTTATAAAGACATTTTTTTTGCAGCCAGCTGAAGAGGAGGAAAAACAGTGAAGAAGTCTGATTGAAGGAGTGAAAAAAGAGATTGCAAGTGTGATAGGAGTGAGAAGGAGCAAGAAGAAGAGGAGGAAGAGGATTCTACTTCATTTTGGAGAGATTTTTCAAGCACAAGGTAGGGTTTTTGAAGTTTTTTTCAAATTTCTTGTTGTTTTTGTTTTATTTTTTAAGTTTAAACTTGTTTTTTTTTTCTTATTCATCTCAAAGACTCAAAATCAGATTTGATGTTGAATCTTGAGGGACAAAATGATGAAGATGAATGAATCATTCATCATTTTTCCCTCAAGATTCAACATAAATTTTTTATTTTAAAAATTTAATATTAAAGTTTTAAACTTGTTTTTTAAATTTTTTTTGCTTATTCATCTCAAAATCAGATTTGATGTTGAATCTTGAGGGCAAAATGATGAATGATTCATTCATCTTCATCATTTTGCCTTCAAGATTCAACATCAAATTTTATTATTTAATATTTTTATTTTAATTTTTAAATAATATAAAAAATTTAAATTTTAAATTTTAAATTTGTTTTCAAAATTAAAATTTCAAATTTGTATTTCAATTTGTTAAACTAGGCTGATTTTATTTTAATTTTGTGAAATGCAGTGTCACTTTCACAATGAGCACCCAAGAAATGAGTGGGGATGACATGGAAATCCATTCTCATAGTGAACATGATTCGGATTTTGAACCTGAGAATGAGGAGGATGACCATGGGGCTGATCCTGCAGCCCAATCTAGTTCCATGGCAAGTGCACCAGTTGCTAGTATAGGCTGCCCTTCAAAATTGTTGGCAGAGTATGCTAGGGGTCCTTTTGATCTGAAGTCTCCTCTAAAACAGTTTGCCACAAGAATACAAGGCACATCACATTTAGGTGGGGGAACAAGGAAGTGGAAGTGCAACATTTGTGGGATTGATTGGTTTGGTAGCATCACTCGAGTGAATGCACACTTTCTTTTTTGGACAAGAAAAGGTGTGGAGCCTTGTAAGTTTTTGAAGGAGGCTCAAAATATACATTATAGAAAGGAGTTTAACAAGCTTTGGGGCATTCCAGAGAACACAAATATTGCAGTCCCTACTACTTTGACTGCTATGGCAGCCCTTCAGGAAACCCATCATGCGCCACATACTTCTCAGACGAGAGGAATGATGTTTGGATTTTCATCCACTTCCACTTCTACTTCTAGTGTCGCTGGGGGGACAATCACAGGGAAACGCAAGTTGCAGACATTGCAGAGTAACCCCATAGCTGATATGTTTAATGTGCAGCTGAGAGATGAGATAGATGAATCCATTGGCAAGTTCTTCTTTGCCAATGGCATTCCATTTCATGTTACACGGTCTCCTTATTATAGGGAGATGGTGGCTATGGTGGCAAAGGGAGGAACATCATATGTGCCACCAGGTGAGACGAAAATGAGGACCTCAATCTTGGATAAGTGCTATTCCAAGATCAATATTTTGATGGAGAAGATGAAGGCATGTTGGGTGGCATCTGGGTGCAGCATAGTTATGGATGGGTGGACGGACATTAGCCATCGTCCACTCATCAACATCATGGTCACATGTGCAGAGGGCCCATACTTCCTTAGAGCAGTTGATTGTACAGGGCATCGCAAAGATGCTGATTTTCAGTTTCATGTCCTCAGGGAGGCTATTGAGGAGGTTGGGCCACAAAATGTGGTCCAAGTAGTCATAGATGCAACCCATGTGTGTAGAGCAGCAGGGAAACTCATTGAGGCAGCCTATAGACATATTTGGTGGACCCCATGTTGTGTGCATGCCATGAACAATGCACTCAAGGACATGGGGAAGATTGATTGGATTAGAGGAGTGGTCACCGATGCGAGAGATGTGCAGATGTTTATCTGCAACCACCACACTTCCCATGCACTCTTCAGGACCTTCGCGAAGGAGTTCTTGAAACCGGTGGAGACCCGATATGCATCATATTTCATTCTCTTGGAGAGAATGATTGAGTTGCAAGAGGCATTGCAACTCATGGTTATGACTAATGAGTGGAATAGGTGGGCCGAGGCCAAGACAGCATAGGGGAGAAGGGTGAAGGAGATAGTGAAGAGTGATGTGTTTTGGACTGATGCAAAATACATTGTCTCCATCATTTCTCCAGTATTCCAGGTTATCAGATATGGGGATGGGGATGCACCTAACCTTGGAGAGGTGTATGAGTGCATCGACTCTATGCTTGACCAGATGAGGGTTGCTGTGCGAGTGAAGGACCCCTCTCTAGCATTCTACAATGAGTACATCCGGCCAATCATTCAGCGCAAATGGGACAAGTTGAACACTCCTTTGCATATGGCTGCCTTTGCCTTGAATCCTAAGTGGTACAAGGCTAGACCGGGTAGAGTGACACCGATTCAGGATGATGAGGTGAAGGCGGGTTTCTTTAGGTGCATAGAGAAGATGTATGATTCTAGAGATGCCGGCACAATTCGCACTGAGTGGACCAAATTTGCTACTCTTAGAGGCTATTCAGATGCAGCAAAGATGGATATAGAATCTATGGCACAGGAGGACCCACTTTTGTGGTGGAATTGTCATGGTCTGAAATCTTTGACCACCACTCTAGCTATCCGTCTGCTATCCTAGGTTTCCAGTTCTTCAGCTGCTGAGAGGAACTGGTCTACATATAGCTTCATCCACTCTCTGAAGAGGAACAGAATTACCTCTAAGAGAGCAAAGAAGCTTGTGGTTGTACACAGTGCTTTGCATCTCATGGACTGCAAGACACTTGGGTACAAGGAGAGTCTAGCGGCACAATGGGATGTGGAGCCAGAGGAGCCTTCACAGATTGATGAGGATGATCCTACCACTTCAAATGCAAGGCTGGTTGGTGTGAGCTTGAGGGATCTTGACCTTGTGGAGTCCAGCGGTTCCAATGATGAGTTTGCAGATGATTAGAGGCCTCCATTCACTACATTTTGAGTTTTGACATTTTGCTATTAGTATCTGTATTTAGTTTACTGTTTTACTATTTGCCATTTGGCATTTGCTACTCTTTGTAATGATGAATCATGTAATCATCTTTATAGACTTTGTGATATCTCATATGACATTAGATATTCATATTTTCAATATAATAGAAATCTCCAATTTGACAATTTCATTTGTCAAATTTTATTTGTCAAATTTTATTTAGCAATTAGCATTCAAGATATCTTTGTATTTAGATTTAGTACTGTATTTCAAATTTTGCTATGTTATAATTTTACTAATTTGAGTAATTTCCTATAGTTTCATTTGAAATGTAATTCTTATATTGTTATACATCTTTTCAAAACTAGCTTTTCAAGTACTACAAGTATATGTATAACTATATCAGCACCACCACCCCGCCGTCCCCAAACTTAGGCCCTTTGTCCTCCCGTTTCCCCGTCCCCCAGGCCCGTGGAACATTGGATCACGCTCTGATCCATTTTCAGGATGTTAGAGAGCTTAAAGAGAAGAATGGTTGGTTGCAAACCCAGAATGACTAGGGAGTGTAGTGGGTATTACAGTTTGAAGGCTAACTAGCAAGTAAACCTGAATTTAAGACTTCGCAATAATTTTACATTACAAAACCTTTCACACCGTGATCAAGATATGTCACAATATCTTTCATAAAAAGTTTGTCATTTTTTTTTCCATTGTATCCAGATCATTTCTTTTGTTGGCTAGGCTGTTTTTAACATGGTTTCATTTTTTCACTTTCCTAAGTGGGTTACTGTGGCCATAGTTTATTTTCCCTTGTGAATTGTTTTGAGGCATGCATCTTATAGTGCTTCACTCTATTGAATACTCCATGCATCATTTATATGCTAAGATGTTAATATGGTTTTCTGTTGCTTTTGGCATTCTGATGTTTTTAAACTCTCCTGTACCTGTTTTGTTTTTGCAGTTTTGCTAAGTCATTTCTTTAATGGGGTAGTTGCAGGGAAGTGGAGATAATTATGGTAGATTGTATTAGAAGTCTACAGCAAAATATATAATTTTAATTTCAATGGGCATTTATGTGGGAATTTATTTTGTAGGTACCTCTCACTAAGTAAACTAGTATCAGGAACTGGAGCTTCCCGTGCAGGCTTGAGGCTTTTGCTTGATCAGGTAAACATGGTTATTGCTTTGTAATAGGGTTGCTAATTTTCTTTTCCATGTTTACTTGAGCCATACAGTACGGACTAAAGACTCTCAGTTTATATCCATTTATAAGAGTTTCTTTGTATCCAAGATCATTTCTGCTTATTAAGAAATTCTCTGTTGTTGGATGTATGTATAGTTCTTGTTTGCGCCTACCTTTATTGGCATTTTTTTCTGTTCACTGCTGACCTTGGAGGGCCGCCCATCAGACATACTCCCCAAGCTCCAACAGGTGACTTTCTTTATACCAGTCTTCTTCTTGATACTCCAGAGTCCATACGTTAATAGATGTTATGCAAAAAAGCTTCAAGTTCTGTATGAACCTGTTAATGCATCTTATGGTAATCAAAGTGTTTTTTGTGAATAATAGGATTGGTTTGCTTCAGTGGTGGCAAACTGGAAATTGTGGATTCCTTTTCAGTTTCTGAATTTCCTGGTTGTTCCACAGCAATTTCAGGTCTGGTGTTTATATTTGTTTTGATTCCAGAGATGCTCTGTTATCCACTCTCAGATCCTCCCTTCTTACAATGTATATTCTCATGATTCAGCACTGATGTTTAACATTATTTTTGTGCCGAGCAGGTTCTTGCAGCCAATTTTATTGCTCTTGCTTGGAATATATACCTTTCATTTGCAAGCCATAAAAATGTGCCTTCTACAACAAGGTCATGATTTTGCAGTTTGGATGCATGTTACCGAGAGCAATTCTAGTATCAATTAGTTAAGATACAGCAATTCACGCCATGTTGCAAGATCTGAGAAGTGCATTGATATTTATATGTTTTCCACTATTAAACTCTGTAAGTTTATTATAATCCCATGCCTATATCACGTCTATTTATCATGCAGCAAACAATTTTGGAAGTGTTGTAAAGCAACCACTTTCCATAATTAGTGCCTCAATTTTGTTTGTATCATGCAGAAGAAGATTTATTTGCCTATACCTTTCTCTTACACAACCTTTGTTTTTGGTTCAATTAATTTTTCTGTCAATAGTGGAATGCTTTATGCGATGATTTCAGTTGTTTTTACAATTTCTTATGCCCTTAAAGCTGGTGACGTGTCAAAACTTAAAAAAAACAGGACAAAATAATTAATTCTACATTGCATCAAACATATCCTGATTTTATGTCTGATTTATTAGTTTATATGGTCAATGCCAATATGACCCATATTTGTCGTCCTGTTTCTGGTTTGTAACATGAGCATGTGCTGTTTTATTGCAGGATTTATGTCAATGGCTTCATGGAGATGCCTTTCTCTCGTACTATAGGCAGCCTAGTTTTGTCTAATGATTTTTTGTATGCTTTTTGCCTAAAAAATACTTGCTGAGTGACGAGCAGGGAAACTCTTCAAACATGGTAACAGATTAGTAATTGACACCCTTACAGATGATGCGTGGTAACTCTTGTTTTGATTTGTTTCAAATGCAATTAGTGAAGAGAAACGAATAGAATTACAAATTACAATAGCCATTTAGAGTGCTGAAAAAGTAACTAATACCAAAATAGTTGAATTAAAGGAGTAAAAACAAATCTGGACAAACACTAGGCAAGGCAGAAAAGATAAAGCTAATGAAACCACAGTTACAAATCTACAGAATCATTTGAAAGAAAAGGATCTACTATGAAACCATGCAAAGGGATGGTGCTCAGTAAAGGCCAAAGCTGAATCTAATCTATATTGAAGTCTGGAGCATTAGAATTACCAAATTCATCTTGAATCACCTTGGAAGGGTCAATAAAGAGACATGCACATTATTGTAAGTTGTATTTTACTACTTGGATGATGGATTATCAAGAATTCCATATACATGGATAGTCCAGAGCATCTCGATTTTCTTGCGACACTTGATAAGTGTTATTCAATCTCATAGGTTAAAAGCACCAACCCCAATAATTGGACAAATGGAAATACGTAGAACCTGTTTGAGGCTATACGGCACAATGCCATTCAAATGCATCAAAATAAATTTTAACAAGACAGCAAAAGGTAGCCTAGGCCTCACTTACAGAGTTTTTCTGTGGTTGTATGTGGTAACTATTTTTTATGGAAAAACCTTACAGGAATATCCACAAATATACAAGTTAAACTTTTGGCTCCTGGGAAAGGAAATCCTTAAAAGTAGTGAAATTGTTGGCTAGAAGGGATTCCGTGATTTTGACCAATGCAATTGAAAACTGGTCGGCCAGAAGGGATTCTGTGATCTTGACCAATCCAATTGAAAATAGATGATGCTGTCAAGGAAAGGAAAGCCAAATTAATGATGACCTTGTTTGAGTTTCAACCAAAACACAAATTTAATATACATATCCTTGATGCACTACTAAAACAGAAATCTCTAGTTTTATTTTAGAATTGTAAACAAGAAGGAACTATGATACAAAACAACATATTAAAAAATTTATTCATTCACTTAATCACTATTTAAAATCTGAACTAAGTTTTATGTTCCAGAAATGCTAGAAAGCTTCAAAGATTTATGTATTTGCGTTACTGTTTCTCATGTTTATATTTTGCTGATGCATAATAAGGGTTTAATGGTTTTTATGGGTTTAAGGATTAATCCAGATTTGAAAGTTAATGAGGGTTTTGATGTATTAATCTACAACTAATTCACCCCTCTCAGTTGTTTTGTGCATTCAACAATTTCATTGTTTAAATACTTCCTTATTTAACTTTTAAACCATCATGTTTTGTTTAATAACAAAAAGAGTTAAACTACACTTCTCATACAACTTGTAATATCATTTACAAGAACCCATTTTTGTTAATATAGTCCCATTACACCTTTGCCACCAAGAACACAATACAAAATTTTATTTTAAAGTCTAAATCCAAGAATCTATCATTTTCATTATGAACAAATATGGTATTTCATTCATTTTACAAACAAGATCCTCAAGTAGAGGCAACAAGAAATAAGCTCCAACAATTTTACTCCATAAATCCCTTAAAATATGTATGCAAGTAGGAGAATTAAAGTTCTCCACCCTACCAAACATGGCATCATTAGTCCATTTTTAGACCCTAACCATCCTTTAAGTCAGGAGAACCATTCCAACACCTATTTTTCCCACATTTGTCAACTCACATATAGTAGATAAAATATCACCACAATACTTGTAAGCCCCACTAATATTTTTGACTCACAATAACCTAAGACTCATTTTATCATCACACACAAACCAACTGTTGAGGATGATTTTAGTCACGCACAATGTGCTAGGCAACAAGGGTTTATTGCCTCTCTTGAAAAGCAGTGAGAACTACTCTGATGTTCCTTTCTATCAAGTCTTGACTACGTGGATAGCATAGTTGTAAGATTAATGTAGTTTCACAAGGGTTTTGAATTTTAACTTCTTGGAATTAACTTACAACTTAAAATAATAGATCTAACAATTTAATAAATACCTTGCATGTTCAAAGCTATAGCAGATTTACAATAATTTGATGCTCTTTCAATAATTCCAAACTTGATTTCAAATAAAATACAAAAGATAGAAAGGGTAACAAGAAGTAATGTAAAGGAAATTTAAACTAATTGGACAATGACAAGAAACATTTCATTCATCATTTATGTGCATTACAACAAATAGTATTTCACACATTTACCAATAATAACAATGCAATCTTCAAAGGAAAAAAGTCACCACATAATATTTTTAGATTTCATACAATCAAAACATCATCAAGCACACACAGATTTGAGACAAAATCCTCCGAAGTCTAGAATTGCCACTGCAATCTTACTAATTTGACAATTCAAATTGAAATAAAATATTCATACCATCACCAAGATACCAAATCAAGATGCATGCAACAGGCGTAACCTTTTGATTGAATCAATAATTCACAAAGTCAATAGGTAATTCCACATTGAGATTGTATTGTTTAATTGCAGAAAATTACATTGAAATTGGATCCTTAGAAATTATCCAAAACCAAAGTTATATAGAAATCACAATTCCTAAAAATGTAGATCTAATAAAAAAACTAATTGGACGTACCTCCAACGCTTGAGTTTTTAACTAAAAGCAAACTAAAAATTAAATAAAAGCACAATTGCATGCTTCAATTGGAGTTGAATTCAACTTAAAAGTAAAATAAGACTAAACTGGCTTGTAGTCGAGTCTCTTGCTAAATTAGAGAAGCATGAAAATAACAACTGAAAGTGAACTAAAATAAGTGAGTCTCATAAACTCCCAACTCCACTAAACTTAGGCGCATGATGTGTGCTATTATTTTTCTTGAAGTCATCACACACATCCCTAAACATCTTTAACTTATGTGGCACTGGGAAAACACGTCATGCACAACTTTGGCAACGTCACTCATCAAAACATGAGTAGATATCAACAACGCTCTCCACCTATCTCCAGTTCTTTGTCCAAGTGATCAGACCCGGTTGGAAGGATCTAATTCCTCCTTTCCATTGGGTGGTATTCTTTAAATTGGTACTTTGTTTCCTCATAATCCTTTAGAGGCATATTTCTTGCAAAAACCAGTAACATGCATTATCATTTTCCTACATCAAGAAGATAAAACCTGCAAGACAAATCATGTTAGACCATATCCATTCTTATCACAAAGTTATAATTTGTCAAGTCAGAATTATACAATAGCTTCGAGGATTGGCCTTTGGGCCTCCCGCTTACCTTTTACTGTCAATATATATAATTAAGCTTTCATCCCTTTGTTATTTAAAAACCTTCGTGTATTGGGGATCAGGGTTCCCCTATACTCGATACTATGAAATGAATTTACGTTGCTAAGTTTAAAAGCCTCTCGGGTATTGGATATCGAAGATATCCTTTGCCTTTTGTTCATTAATAAAGTCTTCGTAAGGATATATTTCATCTTTTGATCAAGTGTTGGGATCAAAGATCCCCTTTACACTTTACTTCTTTGGCAATGGTATTGGTTAAGTGATATCTCTAACTCACGAAATCCAAAAGGACTTTGGGGAACGAAGTTCAATTTTTTGATTTACTACTTGCCATTACGACTGTTAATCAACCTCACTTTATATTTTAAACCTTGGCTTTTGAACATAGAAGATGCAATCTATTCTTTATAATTGTTAGAAGCAAGCAATCATTCTTGGATGTAGAGAGTTGGGGTTTTCCTTACCCTTTGCACCTCTATTAATCAATGGGTAAGAGGTGTTGTCGACTCACGAAGTTCAAAAGATTTCACAAAGGAACACATTTCTGGCTAAGTTTTTATTAGTATAAGCGGGGGTATCATGTATCCTTTAATCGTTAGCGAAAGCTCTCTCAAAGGAATGTTTGTATTTGATTGGGTATCAGGGATCAAGGATTCCTCATACCTGATACCTTGTTGTTATCGACATTATGCAAAGGGTACTCCCAACTCGCAAAGTCTGAAAGGACTTCGGAGATCAGGTTGCAGCGTTGTGTCTTTTCATTTTCATGTTTCACTTAGGTATTACTTAAAACAAAATCACGACGCTCGATGCCCACTCACATTTGTTTATCTAACTTGATTTGTTTGGAAAGGGACTCAATGAAGGCTTGGCAATTTTACCTTGATGAAAACAATCCTTCGTGACAACAAACATCGGAGGTCAGGGTTTTGTCATACCTCCCACCTCTTTAAGGGAATGAACAAAGGAGATCCCCGACACCCGAAATATGAGAGAATAAAATGAAGACAAGGATTTAAGCTAAGTGTAATGTTACGCACAAAATCGAGGATCAGAGGTCGGGGATCCTCAATACCCTTTGGACATCTACAAGCAATAGGCAAGAAGGATCTCCGAAGTCTGATGTCCAAAAGTCATTTATCAAATTGACCAAGTAAAAGGTAAGGTCGTTGGTCAGGGATCAAGGTTTCCCCTTACCCCTTGCAAACATTTTGAGCAAGCAACAAAGGAAAAGCACGAAGTTTGAAACCAAAAAATGTGTTTTAAGTCTTTGAAAAGCTCAGGCAAGAATCCAAGTTAAAACCCAAGAAAATCATACACTTGTGTGGGGAAGGCAATTTTGGAGACCTACATACTTTAGCCTACTATTCAAATATGCTTTGTCAGATATCGGGGATCAAACATACGCCTTCCTGCTTCCACCTCTATAAAGAAGATGTTAAAGGATATCCCCCAAGGCTAAAATCCGAAGGTGTTAACGTTTCTTCTAAGACATGATCGAGGGTCGGTCAACAAGATTGATTTGATGTGCACACCAAATGAGGCACTACCACCGTACCTTGCCAATAGAGCGCCCAAGTAAGCAGTAAGGTCAACATGCAAAGCTCGATGTAAGGAAAAGAGGTGACGAGTGGCAAACGATGGGGAGAAGTTGGGGGTCAGGCTAGAAAAGGAAGGTATACCCTTCCTTGGAAGCCCAACACTCAACCTCTGATAGGACAAACAGAGCAAGGAAAAGAAAAGAAACAAAGGAAAAAGAGAAAAATGAAAAGAAAAGGGGGAAAAAGACACAACACCCAAAGTGTAATGTCCCCTTTCGTAATAACCATAATTATTGCCTTGATTTTTTTTTAAGATATCCTTTATGATGGTTTAGTGTTCAAAACTTTATTCTTTTCTCCTTTTCTTGATCAATCATAGGATAAAAACATTAACAAATCTATTCATTTTCCCATCAAATAATCACAGTTACTTATAAGGCTTAATATTTGTGACAAGCATCCTTATTGTACGAACGTATGATGTATTATATTTCATATTAATATATATATACAATAATGTCAATGGAGCAACACATTAGCAATGCTATAAGATAACTAGTAGCATGCATGATTTATTATTCCCAATGCCATCGATAAAAGGTAGATAACATTAAATAAACAACATCATGTATGAATTATCATTAATTACACTATTATTTAAATTCATAATATATTTATTAACACCATTATTCAAATATACAAACACTTAGGCAAAAATACTTATCTCCTTATTTCCAACTAGCCATTCTCTTTCTTTCTTATTTCATTCCCTTCCTTCAAATGTCTTCTATGATGATCATGGCTCCTAAGAGCACTTGGATTTGTTGTCCCGGAATATATATATATATATATATATATATATATATATATATATATATATATATATATATATGCATGCTTTCTCATAAGTCTACCTTGATACATCTTACTCACAAGTCTACCTTGTCTATACATTTCCCTTCATACCAAACTACTGGTGTAGATTTGATTTATGTATTTGTCCTACACACCTCTCTTACTAATTAGATTATAGAGTCATAATTACTTATAAGACTCAATAATTGTTCCCAATATATAATTGTTGATTCCTTACTCTTTACCTTCCATTTGTATTTTATACCTCTGCTATGATCAAAACCATATACTCCACAGTTCTTATTTTATTTTTCCACTCTCTAATTGATTCCATCTACTTTTCCCTCTCATATTCCCCTATCATATTTTAATGGCTTCTATAGACCATTATCCATTCCTTTCCTAAATTCCCCCTTCAACTCCCTCAATTTCTTATTTAATTTGTACCTTATGTCACCCTTTCACAAAAGATACAACTCTTGGTTTAAGATGCACCTCTTTGCATGACATACCCCTTCATTGAAACCACACACCTTTTTGCATATTTCTTTATCTCATACTAGTCGCATCATTTTATTTGTTGTTGATCGCTACTTTTAAGATTCTAATATCTGCCTTATGAAACCACCGCTAATCATATCTCCACTTAATTAATTGGTGCCATTCTAATCGTTGGCTGCTATAATATATATTGTTTCATTTTATTTTATTATATGTATATTATATTATTTTATGTTAATAGTTAATAGTTAATATACTATAAGTATTTATTTCATATCAGATTATATTTTACTGTTTATTTTATATTTGATAATTATATTATTAAATTGCTAACATTTATATTTATATTATATTGTTATTTATTTTATTATTATTTTTATTAATTGTTCTATATATATTATTATAATCTAACTATTATAGTTATAATATTATCAATGATAATTATAATTATAATGATATTTTAAATTGTATTTCTTTATACTTGATTATTATAATAATGATATTTAAATTATTTTCTTTTATATTTATTTGATTTTATTATTTGTACTTCAGTATTATTTTGGTGTTACGATTTTGGGGATATGACACAAAGTCTAAAGAGGGGGGGTCCCCATTTTGTTAAAAGGCAAAGTGGGGTGTGAGTGTGAAGGCACAACAAATAGCAACCAATGAACAAAATGCTTGAAAAACATTTCTATTTTTAAAAAAATTCAAACAAGCTTAAACTTAAAGACACTATTAACCTTAGATTAGGCAAGAGAGTACATAATAATCTAAACATTTCAACCAGTTCACCAATCATAATAGTATACCAAAGTCTCATAGTGTGTGCATTGTTATTAATTCCTTCAAAACATGGTTTAAAACAATAGAATGACCTGTGAATCAAGATAATTTGTGTGATCTTACCTTTCAACCAATGATCTTTATTCATATGCATATTCCTTTATTTTTCCCATTTTGAGATTCAGCTAGTGTGACCTGGGCATAACTCTGCTACCAACCAGGCGTCCATAGCTCCAATAGAGATACCTATGATTCCCTCAAACCTAGCTTTACTATCAGCCAAGCATCCATAGCCCAAGTAGAGGTTATTTGAATCACCCATTTTCATAATACTTTATTTCTTTTCTCTTCTTTTTTCTCTAGACTATCACCTAGTGTTGGGTTGGGAATAATTGTGGTCACTAAGAAGGGCAACACCTTTAGATTCACTTGAGTCCCAAATTCATTACTATCTGTCATAAATCCCTATCCCAATTTGCTTAATTTGTAAGTGGTAAGACTCAGGCAACTACCTTCATAGATTTATTGACTTCACTATGTTAAATCATCTAAGACTTTGAAGTTTAATAGCAAACTAATAGACCTTGAGTTTAAACAAGGAAACGGTCTAAAAAAAGAAATACTACAAGTATCTTATTCATGGTTGACATTTGGACCTAGAATATTCACGAAAACCCACAAACAAAGAAGGGAAGAACAAGAGAACGAAAAAAAATGAGAAAAGGAAGCGAGACAACAAAAAGCAAGAAATAAAAATAGAAAACCACAAAACAAAAAAAACACAAAGACACACAAAGAAGAAGAACAAAAGAAAGCAACACAACAAAAGAGAAACCGACAAGAAACACCAAAGAAAAAGAAAACCCAACTAATCTAAACCAAAACCTAACCACCCTAATCCGAAACCAACTCCAAGATGACCTCAAAAAACATAAAATTGCAAAAATTTGGACATCCATTTGACTGATTTTTCAATATATGCAAGTGTTAACTTACTAGGTAAAGTTCTAAGCCTAGCCAGCTCATCTGTATCCTCAGAAAAGTAAAGTTCAAGTAGAATAAGTTCATTCTGAGAATACGAAGCTTGATAAACTAGAAGTTGTGGATTTTCTCCTTTGTTACGATTAATCCACAGACACATCTTATTTTCCTCAGTGTTATAGTTAAGCTGAAAATCATCAAAATACAGAGGATAATGAAAAGATGCCATTTAATTTAAAAGATTTCTAGTGTTGGAATCAAGCAACACTAAGAGGGGGGGTGAATCAGTGTTGTGCAATTTTTAACTTTATTGATCTTATCTTCAAAGCACTTATAATATTCAACTAAAAGAAATATGCATGAACACAAAGCAAGCAACCACAACACCATAACACAAGGATTTTTACATGAAAACCCTGTTAGGGGAAAAACAATGGTGGATAGCCAATCCATAATATAATCTGAGTATACTCAAAAAGATGTTACAAAATGGGAATGCACTTGCATTTAGGCACATTGCCTAAAGCTCACTGCTCAAAATTAGAAAGGCTTACTACCTTACAAAATTTTGGAATACTTCCAAAAGATTTGAATTGAGAAAGATAACATCTATAAATGCCTAATTACAGTTCCGATTAGGCTCAACAATCGATCTCTTGACCTTCTGACTGATTTTGCTCTTCTGCTATGTTTTGCTTCAACTTGCATTACAAAATCCTTAATGCACAAGTGAAACTGTCCATTATTGCTCTACTAATCTTCTAGCATTCGCAACATACATCAACTCATATCGAACAAACATTAAAATGATATAATTAATCACTTATATATATCTGATACACAAAATTTAATCGTTTCATTTTGGCTTCAACAAAATAAAAAATATTCACAAATCGTTGACTCAAATCATCCATAATATTCAATGCGCATCCACAAGAGTTGGCCACAACATAGTGAAGACCCAAATCAAAATGCTCAAACTCAAAAACACTTAGATAATAACTCCTCAAATATCCGTGACACACTATATTCACCAAGTCGGCCTTCATACACTGGTGAACAAAAAAATTTCCAACCAGACCTTCTAACTTCCACTCAAATTGATACGAGGCACCAATATTTACAGATAACACAAATTATGCATCAAAAAAACTTCCCTGAGATCCACAACATAGAATAATAACATAAAATCCGCATATGAATCGAAGAACACAAATCTACCGAATGCTCTGTTCTAGCTTAACAGATAATCATTGTTGTTCAATTTGTCTACTGGTATGAGTAAATTACAATGTGCGAATCGACTAGCTGACAAGGGTTGCTATCAATGACAACACTAGAAAACATGTGCAGTGTCTCTTGCCAACAATCCCCCCCCTTTGGCATTGATGGCAACACTTAGTGAAAAATAACTAAGTGTCAGATCAATACCAACATAAATACATTGCCAACCAAGACTCCAAAAAGATCTTCATTCACAGTGCAAAACTACAACTCCCCCTTAGATGAATGTACATTTTTCACTGTTCTATTCTCCCCCTTTGACATCAATGGAAAAGATAGGGAATTTGCATACAAAACAAAAAAAATTCATACTGCATATGTACAAACTTGTTTCAACAAATTACACAAATTTGAAAATATCTACAAAATTGGTTTTCAACAAATTCAAGCATGAGTCCCAACGCTTCTTAAGGCTTTCTAGAATAGTTAAGTGACCACAAAGTATATAAGATTGCATCTCTGTAGTTTCAAGGTTCATCGGATCACTGACCACCAAAGCATCTTGTGCTTCCTTCAAAGCACTCAACATAGTTTCCATCTTAGGACCAATTAGGCCTCTAAGTTCACATGCTTGTTCCATAGCTCTGTCATTATCATGCTTTAGACACTTTATCTTGTCAAGTAGAGATATAACTTGACCTTCTTGCTCTCCAACAGAAATAGTTAAAGGATCAAAAGAATCAAAAATAGCAACTAACTCTTTCTCATGATCCTTAACCTTCTTCTCATTGTCCTTAGTAAGTTTAGACAAAGATAAACATGACTTATAAACCTTTCCACCTTCAAATAGTGCATTATAAAAATTATTCACACACGTAGCTAACAAAGATTTATCTTTAGCTATCATTTCAGACTATTGAACCTTTTGTCATCAAACTCCTTTTGTACCTTGACCAAAGATGACTTCTTAAGTGACTCAAAATGAGTACTTACCGAATTTATAAGCTTCTTCAACTCATCAGAGGAAGAACTGGATTGGTCCTTAACATGAGTAGGCATGATCTTCCCCAGAATACCAAATGCAAGATTCAATAATTCACTGTTCTCAATGTGGGACTTCAGGATTTCTTCCCTAGCCTTAGCTTATGCAAATGATGCAACTTTCATTTTCTAAATTAGGGATAAAGTAGACAAATGAATAGGGGCATCTCCCAACTCAAGATCAAATTCTTCCTTTTGTTCTTCTATAAATTTCTTCACTATCT
The DNA here is from genome assembly GCA_007258455.2 of Sequoia sempervirens. Lineage (NCBI taxonomy): Eukaryota > Viridiplantae > Streptophyta > Pinopsida > Cupressales > Cupressaceae > Sequoia > Sequoia sempervirens. Next base: position 55,686 of record VDFB02171706.1, read on the forward strand.
CTGTAGTGTCTCTTGCTTCTACTGGAATTTCCTTAACTTCAACCACTGATTCTTTAGCTACCGATTCCTACTTTCCTTTAGGAACCTCAACTTTTTCACTTGACATCTCCTTTTCTTCAACCGACACAACTTTAAGAGCTTCAGTCTCCATAGGTACTTCTATTTCATGCACATCAGGAGGAATCTGGGTGTCCTCAACTGTAACTTCTTCATCAGATTTTGTCTCCTCATCTTCTGAGACAACTGCATACACTCTTGTGCTCTTACCCTTCTTCCTCTTACCAGATCCCTTAACTTGAGCTTTTTCAGGGGCTAACTTCTTTGCATGACCGGATAGGGGCATAGAGCTCCTTGTTGATCTAGTTCAGGCAGAGGATGTCGTCGAACTAGCAGATTTAGTTTTATTAGGCTCTTTTTCTTTTTCACTTTCAGTTTGTTCTCTCTTCCTTCTGGCTTCTCTTACTGCTTCTACAGATATACCCATGCTTTCTGCAAAGACTTCCACTTCTTTTCTTACTCTCTAGACTATCATTAGCTTCATTAGTTTCTCATGGACTTGCATGTCCTTCTCTGCATATGTTCCAAACCTTTCTTCTATCGGATCCTGAGGCTTACTCAACAAATGTTGTGCATATAATTCCAAGATGTTCTCCTCAACTTCATAACCCATTGGCATAATCCAAACGGTTCTAGGTTCTACAACTTCCATCAAGCATTGATCATTATCCACCATAAAAAAAATTATGGCATTATACTTCTCCACAATAGAAGTAGGAATTCTTTCTCTTGCTTTCATTACATTTTGAAAGTTTTTGAGATATCCCCATATTGAAATTTTATTGGTTTGCAAATCACCAAGGATGAATAACATATCTCTAATCTAATAGCTATAGGCTTGTTACCTCTTTTCCAAAGCACTTTCCCAACTCCTAGAACTTCATTCATGAAATAAAAGAACAAACATGGTAACAAATTACCATATTTAAAGGAATTCTTCTTGTCTTTATTTATCTTACCAAGATTCTCCATAAGCTGACTTCGAATCAATTCACATAAATCATACTCAGCATTCTCCTTCACTATCTAATATGCTGCATGTATGGTAGTACCAAATACAAAATTTTCTCAGCTAGAATGATATATCTTGTAACCAATGACCATCGAGGAAAATTTCACATCCACATCAATGATGTTATCAATTATCATTGCTCTTCTGTCAAATATCGAACCAATCGCATCAGTGACCATCTGATTCTTCATGGACTTCAAAATCGGCAAACCACCGAAATAATTTAAACATGTAACAACACTTATAACTTCTTTTGTAATCTTGAAAGGTTGATTCAACCACATAAATTTAGCATGAACTCGACTCAAGATATACCAGACCCATTTGCTTTCATCAAACATGGGGAATTTCACAATCTGCATGAATTTATTCTCCTCTAGAGTTTTGAATTCAAACTTAACACAAAAATCCTCTCCAACAATGTGTTTGGAATATAAATTCAGCAATTGTGAGCTTCCTAACTCCTCAATTTTAGCATGAATGTATGTCCTGATATCTTCAATATATAATATGTCATACAAAACAAACAAAAATGTACCTAAGGGCCTGGTCTCAATAGACTTGAAAGGATGCCACTTGAATTTCGGATGGGGTCTATCCTTGACTTCAACTACCAATGGAGTAGCCATTTTACAAATTCACAAATGCACCCAAGGGCCTAATCTCAATAGACTTGAAAGGATGTCACTTGAATTTCGGACGGGGTCTATCCTTGACTTCAACTACCAATGGAGTAGCCATTTTACAAATTCACAGGTTTACAAGTTTTCCTGATAAATACCTTTTTTCTGGATTAGGGTTTGATCTTCAAATTGCCTTCACACTTGAATCCTCGCCAAATTTCACCAAAGTTCGCTTAAGAGCTCTTCAAACTTCTTCTCTTCAAAATGAAAAGTGACAAATGAAAGATAGAAATGTCTTTTTATCATTTGCACACCCAACCTTTTTGTCACAATAAATGTTTTTTCCCTAACTCATCTGGATACCCTATTTCCATATACTGTGAAAGATAGCCCTTCTGCGGACCTTCAATTCTCCATAAACACTTTTTCCACCTGACCAACAACATATGTAGATCATCAATGAAATCACTGTACTCATCCACATTTCGGTGTCAATTTTTGGCAGGGGGTTTGAAATATTTTCATGTTAGTTCCCCCTTGGAAAAAAGCCTAAAAACTAATTCTCAGAGGAATTACCAGAAGCAGATTCTAGTGCAAGCTCATTTTTCTACAACAGAGGGACTCTTCTTTACCCATTTCTTTTTCATTTTCTTCCTGATTTGATCTGTAGTGACTTTCCCTTTTCATTTTACATCCTTCTGTATGTTTCTTCTTTGATTTATTAGACCTCTTCTACAGAATCTAGCAATATGACTGGTTATGTTGCAATTGTATCACACCACATTTCTGTCTTGACCAGTTGTTCCATTGATTTTCTCTTGATCTGCATTAGTTAGCAATATGGCCAAATCTATTGCATGTATAACATTTGACATCTCTATAAGAGTTGTTCATCACATTTTTGCATTCATTTGACTTATGACCATACTTGTTACAATTGAAGCACTGACCATAAAATGATGGACCACTTGAATTTATTCTACTTCTGCATTGAGTCGCCATATGACCAAATTTATTGCAAGTAAAACAATAACCATTGAACCTTTGAGCATTAGGTTGTCTTACCAGATTCCTTCCAGCATTGTTCATTTGATTTCCTTCTCTGAGTCTCCTTTGTCTAGTTTTTCTCCTTTGTCCAGATCTGGAGCTTTCTCCTTCCTCATATCCAAGACCTCGCTTGTCACCATCAGTCCTCTAAATTTTAATCAGTTCATCAAGCTTGATTGAGCTAACCTTAAACTTCTCCTTGAATTCATTTGCAGTAGCAAGTTCATCTCTGAGATCAACAATGTGTTTTTCAAAATCTTCCTCATTATGTTTGGATTGCTCCAACTCAAGTTCCAACTGATCAAATCCATCAATAATTTGGTTGCATTCTTCAAATTTTTCTTTCAAGGACTGTGCAAGCTTCTCTTCATTCTTCTTTTTTTGGCTGTGGCTTGTTTTTGGATTTGGGAAGGAGATTGAAGGTTTACTTGAGCTGGAATTTGAAGAGGATTTGAAAGCTCCATTGGAATCTTCAAACTTTGGAGAAAAATTAGGTTCCTCTTGTTCTTGCTTTCTTTCATTTTGAAAATAGTTTAAATCCTTTTGATGATTGTTTGGAAATCTTTGTTTGGCTGTGTGAAAATCTTGAAATGTTGTTTAAATTCAATTAAAACCCATGAATTTTCTTTTTAAAACTAGCAATAGAACTTGGAAGGGACTCAAATGAAAAGATTTGACTTATTTGTCAATTTGGGGAATACCCAGAAAAATTCATCATATTATTGTGCTTTAAACTTCTTCTTCTCAGCCTTTCCCTCAAGGAAAACTTGCCCAATGTGGATAATGAAAATTATGATATATATATATATATATATATATATATATATATATATATATATATATATATATATATATATATATATATATATATATATATATATATATATATATATATATATATATATATATATATATATATATATATATATATACATATATATATATATATATACATATATATATATATACATATATACATACACATATATCATGATATCTATTGCTGTTTTCGGTCCGATAAAATCAGCCATTCGTCACAGGGGAGGTCATTTTTTTATATAAATGAAATTAAAAAAAAAATAAAAAATTAGGGTTTGTTTTTTGTTAGGGTGGCACCACACAGCTTCCCACCATGGGGAGCTGCCTTCACCGCCAGCGGCCCCCATGAATGGGGATAGGGCTGCGTAGCAGTCCCCAGCAGGGGCCACACCCCTGTTCTAGGGGTTACACAGCAGCAGGGGTGAGTCCCCTTTGAGTTTTTTCTTTTAAAAGTCATAAATTTCATTCTTTTTATATATTTTATTTTAAATGTTTTATATTATATGTATATTTTATAATATATATTATATATATTATAATATTATAATATAATATATATATAATATGTATATGTTATGAATATATATATAATATTTTAATTTAAATAATTTTGTTAAATTGTTATTAGTTAAGTATATATATATATATTAAATGAATTGATGTTAAATTTAAATTAGTTGATAAAATAAAATAAAATTTATATATATATAAATAACAATAATATTTTAGTGGACATATTTAGGTAATGTTTAAATATTAAATAGAAATTTTAAAATGATTATGCGACTATAATAGGAATGTTAAAATAATGATTTCATTGTTAGAAACTAAAATGAAATTGATGTAGAATCAAACATTTTTATTTAAAAATATTGATTTTGATTAATTGTAGCATTGAGCAAATGAAATTAAATGGATATATTTAAATATAGATTATCTTAAGATGAATTTGTTACATAATAGAAACAAAAGTAGATTTTAAATTCAAATGATCTATATGGAACGTTGAATTTTAATAGTCAAATGATTTATTTTAAAAAGGTAGATTTTAAATAATCAAATGCTTTTATTTTAAGGTTGATGTTTATCAATATAAGTAATTGGGAAAATGAAATATAATTATTGGTTTAAACTCCTTAAAGTTGTCAACGTGCTTTGATTTACTGAGTTTGTGCAAATAATGTTAATTATTTACTTAATTTCTTATGCGACGTAATTGTTTGACTCGGGTTTAGGAAACCCTAACATTAGTTTGTTGAGTCGTCTGAAATGATTTTAAATAATGTTTTTGTTTATTCTCGATGTTGGAAAATGGGGTAAAATGTCTAGTAAGTCTTCCAGAGGAGTTCGTTGGGATGGGATGTTTTATGTAATGGTTCAATTTGCAAACTGCCTTGGGAATTGCATAGAGTTGTATTATGTTGTTTCACCCGGTTTCCACGAACGGGGATGGTGTGTGCTCCTTGGGAATAGGAGAGGGTTATGTGGTTTGTACCTCCTTTGGAAGGAGTGGGTTTTGTATTTTGGTCTCCTCCAGTGGTTGGAGAGGGTTTCAACCTTGTTACCTCCAGTGTTTGGAGTGAGTTTCCTTGATTTGTTACCTCCTTGAATTGGAGAGGTCATTTTTATCTAGTTACCATTGGATTGTGGTTTTGTATCGCGTGTGTTGTCATAGGAGAGTGGCTCTTTGTGGGGGTCCAGCACACAAAGGGGCGCCAGGGTAACTCACCTAGGGTTTAATTAAGTGATAACTTAAAAGAAATTATGAGGCACTTTCACACTAAATAAAGATAATGAATGCCTCTCTCGTGAAGCAAGAGAATGTTAAGGCTTGAGATGAGATGAGACGCATAGTTTTGCGTGAGGGTCCGACAACCAGTAGAGGCAAGCCAGGGTAACCCAAGATGGGGGTTTGGTAGCCTAGGAAGGTTGAGCTAGGGTAACTCATGGCAATTTATGTATGCCACTCTTCCTATGTCAGCAGTCAGTCAGGTAGGGTGTGGAGTACAAATGATGTTCTTGAACCTTGTTCTTTGGAAGTATTGTAACCTTTGAGTTAAGTGATGATGTACTTGTATCCTTTTTAGTCCAGTTATGTTTTAGCCTGTGTCTAGTGGTAGATGGTCTTGTGTTGGATTCTTTGTTACTATCTCCTAGCACGGGGGGTGAGCCTTTGGGTTTCACACGGTTGGGTGGAACATGCTCCTTAATCCGTTGGGTTGTCTTCTTGATCATGTGGTCGAGGTTTCCAGTTGGAGAGCTCGTGGGATTCAATTTCTTCTCATACTTCATTCTTTCAGTATTTAATGTATTTCATTACCCCTCATTTGTTATCAAGGTGGAATTTGTAATATGTAATCATGCTTATTCAAATTACCTCATTCGGGGTATGAGTATTGTAATCTGTTGTAAATTATGTTATTGGAATCAAGTGGCATATCATATTCTCTGATGTAAATTATTATGTATGGAATGTATGTGAACTTTATTTGTTAAGTATTTAAATGTTATGGTTAATTCATGTTTCTTGTTTGGGTTTAAGTAACTCAGTCTCATAACCTTAGGGGATTGGTTGGCAATGGTTAGTTAACTTGCATGTTCTAATTGTGCTTTTAAAAAAAAAAATTAGTTCATTTGTGTTGTAAATTGCAACTTCCCCTAGGGTTGTGAGGCAGGGCGCTATACGTGGTATCAGAGCCCAAGTTTAAACACTGGGTGCTCTGGGATAATGTGGACCCATTAAGTTGTTTGTTGTATAATATTTTTTGTTTGTGTACCTTGTCTTATGTTGTCGTGTGTATCTTCTTAGGATCATGCCACCTAGGTAAGGTCGTAAGGGTCGTAGCCATGTAGGCGGTCGAGGAGGTAATCAGCAGGATGCACCTCCCATTGTTCCCCATGTTTATGATCATGAGGAGCATCAGGCTTCTCAGTTTGTGCTAGTGGTTGGTAGTCAGCATCAGGATCCACCAGGGATCGGGGATGCTCAATTGTGTTGCTTGCTTGAGGAGACTCTTGCTCATATGGGCCCTAGGCAGGATAGGGATCAAGAGGTTGTAGGAGAGAGAGATCAGGTTCCAACTCCATCTGAGGCAGTCATGGCTACTCACATGCGAGATCTTCTTAGAGCTCGTCCACCCACTTTTGATTGTTTGGGCAGTGGATCAGAGGCTAAGACTTGGTTGTTTGATTTGAATAGGTGTTTTGCTATGCATCCATATGGTAGCAACACCAAAGCTAGGTGTGCGATTATGCATTTGAGGGATTTCGCATCTACCTGGTGGAGGTTAGAGGAGTAGAAGCTCCATTTGGATATCGGCACTATACCTTGGGAGTTGTTCCTAGAGCAGTTTAGAGCTTGATTCCTTTTTGATCATTGGCGTCAGCACCGTGGAGATGAGTTTCATGCCCTTCGACAGTCAGATATGTTAGTGGAACAGTATGAGCATCGCTTCTTTGAGCTCAAACAATTTGCAGGCATAGGTGACGATGAGGGTATGTTAGTCTAGCATTTCATTAGGGGTTTAAACCCCCAGATCAGTGGTGGTGTTCAGGTATTTGAGTCGAAGACCATGGAGGTAGCTATGGATAAGGCTCGTATTGTTGAGGAGAATTTGGCTTTGGTTTTAGGTGGTCAAGAAGGAGTTCAGTTTGACAGTACTCCTTCTGGTGTTGCATTTCAAGGTGGTTGATCTCAGGCTACAGGGTTTTCTAGAGGGCATCAGTCACCCACTAAGGGTGAGCAGCAACAGTCTTCGCAGTCTAGGCAGCAGAATCCTCAATCCCAACCCGATAGAAGTTGGAGGCAAAAGAAGAGAGATAGGAGTTGGTTGCGAGCTCATCGTGATCGTGTTGATCAACCTGCTTAGAGTTCTCAGTCGGCATTTAGTGGAGGTGGTTTTCCATGACCTAGTGGGCCTCCAGCTGTTCATGGTTTCAGTAGAGGGACAGGATGTTTCTCTTACGATCAGCAAGGCCACTTTGCTTGTGAGTGTCCATAGCAGGGCAATTCTGGTTTTAGTCAGAGGCCAGCAGCTTTAGAGCCGACAGTAGGAGATCTGTAGGAAGATCGCATAGGGCATTCACTACGGTGGATACCTATCAGGTCAAGCATCTAGGTGCAGTTCGTCCTTATGCTTTGGGAGTTGCTCCTCACGAATCGAGGTTCTGAGTCAGTTAGTGTTTAGTTGGTGTTGAGGGAGTTCTATCCCTATTTTGTTTGTAGGCTTCCAGGAGTAAGCCTAACCCTAGGGGGGAGGATGTAACACCCCTCCATTTTGGATGTTTGGATCAGCAGTGTTTTCTTTGTAATGCTTTGTGTCTAATTATGCTTTGACTTTGGAACTTGGTGATTATTTGATCGTGAACTAATTAGCAATGCATATGTTATATTATATTTTGATGTGATGTTATTTTACTCCGATGTTATCTTTATGGCATACTTTGGAATAGCTTAGCAAATATTTGATTTAATGATGATTTATGTTGTTGATCATGTTATTGATGTTAGATGCGTCAGTTAGTGATATTGTATTAGTGAAGGGGACATGATTGTATCACTCGCTTGCGAGTGCCCTACAATTCTGAGATTTCCTCTTCACGGTGTGTTTGATCATATTATATATATATATGCATGCTCGATGTACTCTTTGTTGCAGGTTGACAGGTACATGACATCGACTCCACCTGGCTTCACAGGTTTGAGCGTGTCCATTGACCAACAGAAAATGATTAGGAGATAGTAGCTAGGTTTTCCGTGCCAAGTCGTCGGCCTAGTCATAGTGTGTCGTCGGGTTGTTGTCAGGTTAGTTGGTTTAATTTGGTCTATTTCGCCTTGTGTATTTATTTAATTTCAAATTTTAAAAGTTATTAAATGGCTTGCATAGTTAAATTGATGATTAAAAAAATTTTAATTGCAATGTTGAAATACGATTTATTTTATTGATTTATTTGATTTTAATTGGGTTATTGATTGATTTGATTAATTAATAAAATTAAATTGAGTTTAATGGTTAATTAGATTAATGGTGAAATATTAATTAAAATAGTTGTCTTGGCATTATTATATATTTAGATTCAAATTTAAATTGGAAATGGAAATTATAGTGGATATTAAGATTTAATTAAAATAAAAATAAGAATCTTGGTTGAATAGTTAGAGTCAAATTAAAATAAATAAATAAAATAAATGAAAATGTGTTTTAATTTCACTCTTTAGAAATTATTGAGAAAGTAAATTATTTGCAAAGTTGTATTCTTTTGTTTTAATGAATTTTGAAAATGCATGTGGTTGGAATTGGAAAATAGAAATTGTTTGAAATTTAAAAGAAATAGAAAATATCTTCCAGATGGTGCATTAAATTTAGTGGGTGGGGATATTTTAGGGATTTGACCAAAATTGGGGAAACTCTATTTTAGAAAAGACAATTTCATATAATCTCCAATTTTTAAAATTTGGGAAAGAGGATTTTTTTGGCTGTGGCTTGTTTTTGGATTTGGGAAAGAGATTGAAGGTTTGCTTGAGCTAGAATTTGAAGAGGATTTAAAAGCTCCATTGGAATCTTCAAGCTTTGGAGAAAAATCAGGTTCCTCTTGTTCTTGCTTTGTTTCATTTTGAAAATAGTTTAAATCCTTGTGATGATTGTTTGGAAATCTTTGTTTGGCTGTGTGAAAATCTTGAAATGTTGTTTGAATTCAATTAAAACCCATGAAAAATTGTTTTAAAACTAGTAATAGAACTTGGAAGGGATTCAAATGAAAAGATTTGACTTATTTGTCAATTTGGGGAATACCCAGAAAAATTCATCATATTATTGTGCTTTAAACTTCTTCTCAGCGTTTCCCTCAAGGAAAACTTGCCCAATTTGACTGTGATAATGAAAAATTATGATATATATATGTATATATGTATATATATATATGTATATATGTATATATATATGTATATATGTATATATATATCCTGATATATATATATACATACATATATATCATATATATATCTATTGTTGTTGTTTCTGGTCCTGATAAAATCCGTCATTCGTCACAGGGGAGGTCATTTTTTATATAAACGGAATTTAAAAAATAAAAAGTAAAAATTAGAGTTTGTTTTTTTTGTTTGGGCTGGGCACTGCCCACGGCCGCGCCCCCCACCATGGGAGGCATTGCCTGTGAAGGCAGCGCCAGCGCTGCCTTCACCGGTAGCGGCCCCCATGAATGGGGATGGGGCTGCGTAGCAGTTCCCAGCAGGGGCCACGCCCCTGTTCTGGGGGCTGCGCAGCAGCAGGGGTGAGTCCCATTTGAGTTTTTTTTTTTAAGTTATAAATTTCATTCTTTTTATATATTTTATTTTAAATGTTTTATATTATATGTATATTTTATAATATATATATAATATGTATATGTTATGAAAAAAATATATATATATATAATATTTTAATTTAAATAATTTTGTTATTGCTTTTTATTTAAGGGGTAAACGCTTTTGACCGGAGCTATGAACTGGATACAACCATTCAACAATACCACCCCAATGGGGTTTGAACCTTGGTGGCAAGAACAACAATGCCACCTATAAACCATCACACCATGCCAATACTGGCAATAATTTTGTTATTGTTATAAGTTAAGTATATATATATATATATAATGAATTGATGTTAAATTTAAATTAGTTGATAAAATAAAATAAATTTTTTATATATATAAATAACAATAATATTTTAGTGGACATATTTAGGTAATGTTTAAATATTAAATAGAAATTTTAAAATGATTATGCTACTATAATAGGAATGTTAAAATAATGATTTCATTGTTAGAAACTAAAATGAAATTGACGTAGAATCAAACATTTTTATTTAAAAATATTGATTTTGATTAATTGTAGCATTGAGTAAATGAAATTAAATGAATAGATTTAAATATAGATTATCTTAAGATGAATTTGTTACATAATAGAAACAAAAGTAGATTTTAAATTCAAATGATCTATATAGAACGTTGAATTTTAATAGTCAAAATGATTTATTTTAAAAAGGTAGATTTTAAATAATCAAATGCTTTTATTTTAAGGTTGATTTTTATCAATATATGTAATTGGGAAAACGAAATATAATTATTGGTTTAAACTCCTTAAAGTTATCAACGTGCTTTGATTTACTATTAAGTTTGTGCAAATAATATTAATTATTTACTTAATTTCTTGTGCGACGTAATTGTTTGACTCGGGTTTAGGAAACCCTAACATTAGTTTGTTGAGTCATCTTAAATGATTTTAAATAATGTTTTCGTTTATTCTCAATGTTGGAAAATGGGGTAAAATGTCTAGTAAGTCTTCCAGAGGAGTTCACTAGGATGGGATGTTTTATGTAATGGTTCAATTTGTGAATCGCCTTGGGAATTGCATAGAGTTGTATTATGTTGTTTCACCCGATTTCCATGAATGGGGATGGTGTGTGCTTCTTGGGAATAGGAGAGGGTTATCTGGTTTGTACCTCCTTTGGAAGGAGTGGGTTTTGTATTTTGGTCTCCTCTAGTGGTTGGAGAGGGTTTCGACCTTGTTGCCTCCAGTGTTTGGAGTAAGTTTCCTTGATTTGTTACCTCCTTGAATTGGAGAGGTCATTTTTATCTAGTTACCATTGGATTGTGGTTTTGTATTGCGTGTGTTGTCATAGGAGAGTGGCTCTTTGTGGGGGTCCGGCACACAAAGGGGCGCCAGAGTAACTCACCTAGGGTTTAATTAAGTGATAACTTAAAAGAAATTATGGGGCACTTTCACACTAAATAAAGATAATGAATGCCTCTCTCGTGAAGCAAGAGAATGTTAAGGCTCGAGATGAGATAAGACGCATAGTTTTGAGTGAGGGTCCGGCGGCTAGTAGAGGCAAGCTAGGGTAACCCAAGATGGGGGTCTAGTAGCCTAGAAAGGTTGAGCCAGGGTAACTCATGGAAATTTATGTATGACACTCTTCATATGTCAGTAGTCAGTCAAGTAGGGTGTGGAGTACAAATGATGTTCTTGAACCTTGTTCTCTGGAAGCATTGTAACCTTTGTGTTAAGTGATGATGTACTTGTATCCTTTTCAATCCAGTTATGTTTTAGCCTATGTCTAGTAGTAGATGGTCTTGTGTTGGATTCTTTGTTACTATCTCCTAGCACGGGGGGTGAGCCTTTGGGTTTCACATGGTTGGGTGGAACGTGCACCTTAATCCGTTGGGTTGTCTTATTGAACATGTGGTCGAGGTTTCCAGTTGGAGAGCTCGTGGGATTTGGTTTCTTCTCATACTTCATTCTTTTAGTATTTAATGTATTTCATTACCCCTCATTTGTTATCGAGGTGGAATTTGTAATATGTAATCATGCTTATTGGAATTACCTCATTCGGGGTATGAGTATTGTAATCTGTTGTAAATTATGTTATTGGAATCAAGTGGCATATCATATTATCTGATGTAAATTATTATGTATGGAATGTATGTGAACTTTATTTGTTAAGTATTTAAATGTTATGGTTAATTCATGTTTCTTGTTTGGGTTTAAGTAACTCAGTCTCATAACCTTAGGGGATTGGTTGGCAAAGGTTAGTTAACTTGCATGTTCTAATTGTGTTTTTTAAAAAAAAAAAATTAGTTTGTTTGTGTTGTAAATTGCAACTTCCCCTAGGGTTGCGAGGCGGGGCACTACATGATGGACCATGACCATTCAAGGTATGAAAACAAGGTTCAAAATTTTTAAGCACATCCTTATCATTATCAACACTAGTCTCAAGCTATAAGCCAGTATGCTTGATTTCAATTGGATCATCAATGTCAATCATATTTTCTAAAGTATAGATATCATCAGTTAAATCATTATCTTCCTCAATCTTTAAAGTAATTTGTTCAACTTTCACCTTACCTACCATGGCGATCTCCCAGGCTAACAAGAAATCATAACTTACCTCAAAATGTGAACAAAAAGGATGAATCCTACAATAATCACATAAAGCAAGGTTTGTTATGTAGTTAGAATACCCAATGGCCAACATTGTTACATTCAACTTAGATACGAGATTGAAGATCCTTTCGGTCTCCTTGGATGAACTAAGTTGAAAATCATCCTGATTGTTAATTTGTGAAGTTTGTGAAACTTTTCCCTCATGAGATAAAGCATTGTTCCTATCGCTCCCATACATATCATCAATAAGAAGGTGAGAATCAACATCCAATTCATAACAAGAATTTCCTTCTAACAACACATTCAAATACAAAGAATCAAAATTAGGAAGATACTCCCCTATTTTATTTTCCTTGTCATGTTGAAGTGATTTTATTTTCAAGGCAGCCTCTTGATGGTTCATCTAATATTCTTTTGCTTCATCCATTTAAATCCCACCATACATTATTTGCTGCAATAAAACACTAATTTCATCCATGTCAGTGTTGGCATTAAAATTAGCTCTATTCCCTTGACAGGTGTAAGTTTGATCTGATTGACTATTGGGAAGTGCTTGACTAATCTAAACATCCATTTGACCTTCTTCCTCTAAAGAATCCATTTGGAATTCAATTTCTTGTCCTTCATAATGAGGTTTATTCACAATATCATCCAGAGATATATTGTTCTCTCTTTCAATTTGTTTGTCACTCAAATCATCAAGGTCATTTTCTTGTGTCGATTGGTCAAAGGATGTTTCTTCTTTATCAATGATCATAAAAGAATCTATGAACACATCAATAAATTCATTTTCTACATCTAGCAAATCTGAACAATATGGAGAGTCTTTATCAATCAAAAATTCCACTTCAAGGCAAGGGTCGAGGTCACCAAATGATGGAGATGGGCTAGATATCCTCTCACAATTACTTTCATCCTTTCAAATGGATTCGTTATCATCTTTGTGTATGCTATTTTTTTGTCTTCCTCTTTGAGTGGAAGACTATTCCAATGATCTTCTATTGGAATGAGTAACTCTTCAATAGTGATCAGCTACTTCAAATATAAAATCCATCATTCCAATGTAAACATAGCAATCTATCGCACAATGTTGATATGTCCAATGTATCCTACATCCATCCATCATAGCGATTTTTGACAATCTTAGCACCTAATTCCTCCAATTTCTCATTTGATTGATTTTTCACATGCTAAATATTTACCTCGAATAAATCATAACCTGTTGTACCTTCATCAATTGATTCACATCTTGCTTAGAAGAATCGTTCAAAGCGTTGGAAGAAAACTCTTTATTCGTTGATTCCTCATGGCAACAATCCTATGTTAATGCTTCACCTCTTTCAATGTTGTCATTAGTATTAACATCTTCAACTAAATTATACTCTAGTTTGATCTTTCCATTATGCTCATATTTGAAATCTATTTCATACTCTTTCAAACAAACCACCAAAATGATATAATTGTTCATCTTATTCTTTTCTTATAATTCATCATGATTTAATGCATCATATGTCTAAGTATGACTAAGGGTAATGCCATAAAAACTTCATTAAAGGATGAAACACTTGCCTCCATGGTCATATTTTGTAAATCTTAACTTCCAAATTGGTCTTGTATAGGGCTGACATGATTTGTAGTGTTAGAGAATGAGATGCTTAGAAAATTTAGAATATTGTAGATGCTTGGTGGAAATGATTGCATTTGGGTAAGCATAGTGGGTAAATTGGTGTAAGGCTACAAAGGTTGGCAACTCGCAAGCACAAGAGCATTATAATTCTCATTTTGGTGACTCACATTTCTAACAAGATGTCCATATTGTGCTAGTAAGAGAGCTTTATTAAATGCATCATGTAGGGCGGTAACCTCACCAAAAAATCTAATCTTCTCTGCCAATGAAGCATTTAAACCCCAATAATAATGTTCTCTTAACATAAAATTGTTAATAACCAAATTCAAATCCTGAACTCATTGATACATAAACATAAAATTGTGATTGAACTGATAAATTGATTCTTGTGGTGTTCTTTTCATAGCTACAAATTGAAATGATGGGTCTTGTGCACCCACATAAGGATCAAATCGAACCAAGAATAAAGTTTCTAATTCCGCACATGAACAAATAGAATTCGATGCAAGATTAACATACCATTTCCATGTTGCACCTTGAAACATGATGACAAACAACTAATAAATGGTATCTTCATGCTCAATCTTGAGAAAAATCAATAAATCCTTACATATCCTAACATGATCTGAAGCAATTTATCCACTGTTAGGGAAAAATAAAGGAATCCTATTGTGTGTGTGATAAGGGATTTCATTAAGAATCCCTAGTATACACAAAGGGCTGCCCATCAGAGCTGAGTTTTCCTAAGATCTAACTCACTCCAACTATGCATTTAACCAAGAAAGTTTATAGGCCCTCCTTCTAGCGCCAATTCTATTGAGGGTGATTTTAGTCACACACAACATGCTAGGAAATAAGGGTTTATTGTCTCTCTTAAAAATTAGTGAGAACTACTCCAATGCTCCTTTATGTTAGGCCTTGACTATGTGGATAATACAATTGTAAGATCAATGTAGTTTCACGAGGGGATCTGGATTTTAACTTCTTGGAAATAACATACAACTTAAAATAATAGATCTAACAATTTGATAAATGTCTTGCATGTTCAAATCTATAGTGGATTTACAATAATTCAATGCTCTTTCAATAATTCCAAACTTGATTTCAAATAAAATTCAAAAGATAAAAAGGGTAACAATAAGTAATGTAAAGGAAATTTAAATTAATTGGACAATGACAAGAAAAATTTCAATCATCATTTCTATGTGTTTAAGAAATATTTACAAACCATCATTACAACAAATAGTATTTCACACATATACCAATAATAGCAATGAAATCTTCAAAGGAAAAAAATTCACCACATAAGATTTTTAGATTTCATACAATTAGAACATCGTTAAGCACTTGCAGATCTAAGATAAAATCCTATTAAGTCCACAATTACCATTGAAAATCTTACTAATTTGACAATTCAAATTGAAATAAAATATTCATACCATCACCATGATACCAAATCAAGATGCATGCAACATGTGTAACCCTTTAATTGAATCAATAATTCACAAGGTCAGTAGTCAATTCCATGTTGTAATTGTATTGTTTAACTGTAGAAAATTACATCAAAATTGGATCCTTAGAAATGATCCAAAACCAAATTTATATAGAAATCTCAATTCCTAAAAATGTGGATCTAATAAAAAACTAATCGGAAGTACCTCTAGCGCTTGAGTTTTTAACTAAAAGAAAACTAAAAATTAAATAAAAGCACAATTGGGTGCCTCAGTTGGAGTCGAGTTCAACTTAAAAATAAAATAAGACTGAACTAGGTGCCCCAGTTGTATTCAAATCTCTTGCTAAATTAGAGAAGCATGAAAATAACAACAGAAAGTAAACTAAAATAAGCAACAGTCTCAAAAACTCTTAATGCCACTAAACTTAGGCACATGATGTGTGCCTTTATTTTTCTTGCAGTCATCATGCACATCCCTAGACATCTTTAACTTAGGCAGCACTCAGAAAACATGTCATGCACAACCTTGGACCTTTTTTAACTTGGATGGCACTAGGAAAACACGTCATGCACAATCTTGGCAACATGACTCATCAAAACATGGGTAGATTTCAACAATGCTCTCCACCTATCTCCAGTTCTCTAGCAAAGTGATTGGACCAAGTTGGCATGATCTCATTCCTCCTTTCTATTGGGTGGTATCCTTTAAATTGGTACTTTGTTTCCTTAGAATCCTTCGAAGGCATATTTCCTACAAAAAACTAGTACCATGCATTATCATTTTCCTACATCAAGAAGAGAAAACCTAAAAGACAAATCATGTTAGAACATATCCATTCTTATCACAAAGTTATAATTTGTCAAGGCGGAATTATACAACTTCAAGGATTGGCCTTCTGGCCTCTCGCTTACCCTTTACCATCGGTATATACAGTTAAGATTTCATCCCTTCGTTATTTAAAAACCTTCGTGTATCATGGATTGAGGTTCCCCTATACTCAATACCTATGAAATGAATTTAAGTTTCTAAGTTTAAAAGCCTCTTGAGAATCAAATATCAGAGATATCCTTTACCCTTTGTTCATTGATAAATTCTTCGTAAGCATATATTTCATCTTTTGATTAAGTGTTGGGGATCGTAGATCCCCTTTACCCTTTACTTCCTTGGAAATGGCATTAGTTAAGCAGTATCTCTGACCCACAAAGTTCAAAAGGAATTCAAGTATCAAAGTTTTTTTTTTTTATTTACTCCTTACCATTATGACCGTTAATCAAACTTGCTTTAAATTTTAAACCTTAGCTTTTGAACATAGAAGATGCAATCTATTATTTATAATAGTTAGAATCAAGCAATAATTCCTAGATGTTGGGAGTCAGAGTTTCCCTTATCCTTTGCACCTCTATTAATCAATGTGTAAGAGGTATCCCCGACTCGTGAAGTTCGAAAGATTTTACAAAGGAACACATTTTTGGCTAAGGTTTTATTAGTATAATTAGAGGTATCATGTATCCTTTAATTGTTAGTAAAATATCTCCCAAAGAAATGTTTGTATTTGATCGGCTATTGAGGATCAGGGATCCCTCATTCTTGATACCTTGTTGTTATTGACATTGCATAAAGGGTACTCCCAACTTGCAAAGTCCGAAAGAACTTTGAAGATTGGGTTGCAAGGTTTTGTCTTTTTGTTTTCATGTTTTATTTAGGTATTACTTAAAACAAAATCATAACCCCCAATGCTCAATTTACATTTATTTATCTAACTTGATTTGTTTACTTGGAAACTTTACCCTAATGAAAAAAATCCTTCGTGGTAGTGGTCATTGGAGGTCAGAGTTTTGTCATACCTCCTACCTCTATAAGGAAACAAACAAAAGAGATCCCTGAGACCTAAAATCTGAGAATAAAATGAAGACAAGGATTTAAGCTAAGTGTTATGTTACGCACAAAATCAATGATTAGAGGTTGGGGATCCTCAATACCCTTTGCACCTCTATAAGCAACATGTAAGAAGGATCTCCAAAGTTCAATGTCTGAAAGTTGTTTATCAAATCGGCCAAGTAAAAGGTAAGGTCATTAGTCGTGGATCAGGGTTTACCCTTACTCCTTGCAAACGTTTTGATCAAGAAACAAAGGAAAAGTGTGAAGTCTAAAAACTAAAAATGTGTTTAAGTGTTTGAAAAGCTAAGGCAAGAATCCAAGTTAAAACCCTAGGAAATAATACACTTGTGTGGGGAAGGCAAGTTTAGAGACCTACATGCTTTAACCTATTGTTCAAATATGCTTTGTCAGATATCAGGGGTCAGACATACCCCTTCCTTCTTCCACCTCTATAAAGAAGACGTTAAAGGATATCCCCAAAGGCCAACATCCGAAGGTGTTAACATTTCTTTAATACATGATCAGGGGTTGGCTGAAAAGATTAATTTGATGTGCATGCCAAACGAGGCACTACCACTGTACCTTGCCAACAAAGTGCCCAAGTAAGTAGTAAGGTCAACACAAAAAGCTCAACATAACGCAAAGTGGCAATGATAAAAAAATGACAGGGACAAGTCAAGGGGTCAGGCCTAAAAGGAAGGTATACCCTTCCTTGGATGCCCAACACTCAACCTCTGACAAGACAAATAGAGCAAGGAAAAGAAAAGAAACAAAGGAAAAAGAGAAAAAAGAAAAGGAAAAGGGGGAAAAGACACAACACCCAAAGCCAAAAGAGGGGGGGTCCCCATTTTTTCAAAAGGAAAAGTGGAGTGTGAGTGCGAATGCACAACAGAAACAAAGGAGAGAAAACACCACTTTTGTTAGAGTAATCATGCATTAGCTAATAATTAATCTTTAATTAATTAAGTGTAATTTATTCTCATGCACTTAAGCTAAACTTAGGATTGCTTTATTAAGCTAACTAATTGATATTATATGTTAAATGAAGTGAACTATTATTAGATCATTATGTCTCATTGCATGTGATGTTGACACTTGTCCTGATCTAATCCCTTTACCATTTAGGGTTGCTCCTATATAACACTCAACCCTCATTGTATTATCACTCCTGAGATTTACACTAGAGATTTACTCTCAAACTCTTAATCTTTGAGGACTTCTATTTTCCTTGAAGATTCTTGAGGTTCATTCTATAGCCTTTTCTTGTTGAGGAATATTGCATATATTGTTTGTAGATCTCTTGTGTGGAAGGTGTCTTTATTCGTTGTTTGATCTTGTGGCTTGTGGTTTATGGTTTTTCACAATTGTAACATGGTTTCAGAGTGTGGATTCAGCAAACCGCTTCTCGATTTATGAGGTTTTTTCTTCAACTAGGGTTATAGGAGGAAATTTGAAATCTTCTTTGATTTTTGCTTTTTTTTCTTTTTTTCCTTTTAAAAGAAAACAAAACAAAAAATACAAGAAAAAAAAAATCCACCACCCCAGGGTCATATGGCAACCAGTGCCTAGCCCCTGGGGGGCTAAATTGTTTTTTGTTTTTTGTTGCATAATAGGCAGAATCGGGAAAAAGGACATAACTTTCCGCTCGGGTATCAGAATTGGGAAAACAAGATATCATCATAACCAACTTTACATTAGTGTGGGTCTCATCACTTACTTTTTTTGTTGGTGTATTCTATAGACTGTTGAAGTCATAGGTGTTTTTTTCAATCTCAAGCTTAATTTTTTTGACCAATTTCTTCAATTTTCGCAATTCTAGTGGCGTTGGAACCATCTTTAAGAGCTCTTCAGTTCCATCCATGCAGTTTTTCCAAATTTCTCTTCAAGTATATTTTATTCGGGTTTTTTTTTGTTTTCACACTTTGGTGAAATACTTGGAAGTCTTCTCTCCTGGAAACTTTTCAATTGTGTGGGATGACTCATTTTTGGCTATTCTATATGCATTTCTAGTATTCTATCCTATTTGGGCATTATAGACATATTTTTCATGCACATTCTCTTTTGTAGATGCACTAAGATAAAGTGTCATTATAGTGTATACTTTTTGGGGATTTTGCACATCCTATTGTGCCTTTTGTATTCACACTATGATATAAAGTGCCATGGGGGTTGATGTTTTCTTTTTGGTTTTCCGTCACACCTTTGTCAAGTGAGTTTCCTTTCCACAACAATAGTGAATCCTAGTGATTCTTTCCTTATGTGTGTGTGCCTTAGTTTGCGCACCATTTTATTTGCAGGTTGTTTCTCCTAAATGCACTTCTTGGTTTCACACAATTTTAGTGTACATGTCTTGGCTCTCCCCTTTTTAGCATTATGGGGGGGTTTCTACTGTTGGTGCTAATGCTTCCTTGGTTTTGTGGTTGGAGTGATCGATGTATCTATTTTTTGTTCCTATGTACTTTCAGATGAAGCACACATCAATGGTTGGTTACATGCATTTCAGTGAGATGGATCATTTACCATATGGACACTCTTGCATTCTTGTTTCTAGAATTTCTTCATTTCAACACCATATCAGTCATCTTTTGACAACAGTCTACAACTTCATGCTTCTGTGTTGTTCTACATGTTCCTCTTTTTTTGGACATTGTTGTTTGGTTGAAGGTTTCTCAGTCCCTCGCACCTTGATTTGGAAGCTTTTTCAGTCCTTCATTCGCCTTTCTCTCTTTTGGAGAGGATTTTTCTCCCACTGTGGTTTTCTCCTTTTCTCCAATTTTTAGAGACCTTTTTTTGTATTGGATACCTCACTAGGCCTTGTTTGTCGGGACCCATCATGCATTATTTTTTATGGTTTTTAGCTACTCCCTAAGTCAATCTTAAGGGGGGTGTTAGAGTAATCATGACTTAACTAATAATTAATATTTAATTAATTATTTGTCTAATTTATTCTCATGCACTTAAGAACTTAGGATTGCTTTATTAAGTTAATTAAGTTATTTTTTATGTTAACTACAGTGAAATATTATTATATCATTATGTCTCATAGTATGTGATGTTGACACTTGTCCTGATCTAATCCCTTTACCATTTAGGGTTGCTCCTATATAGCACTCGACCCTCATTGTATTATCACTCCTGAGACTTACACTAGAGATTACTCTTGAACTCTCAACCTTTGAGGAATTTTATTTTCCTTGAAGATACTTGAGGTTCATTATGTAGTTTTTCTTGTTGAGGAATATTGCATATATTGTTTCCAGATCTCTTGGGTGGAAGGTGTCTTTGTTCGTTGTTTGATCCTATGGTTGGTGGTTTGTGGTTTTTCACAATTCTAACAATTTTTGTGTACCAATTCCAGTGATAAATTTATATATAAATATTGAAACAAAAAAATGATAAAAAGGAAGTTATAAGGACTTATCTCTCTACAAAAATTATAGGGATGAACCCTCCTCTTTCCGAAGAAATTTTAAAAAACTTGAACTCCCACCTTCAAAAATGCAAAGTATCCTACCACCCTTCATCTCCAATATAAACACAAGTTTTGAAAGAAAACCAAAACTAGGAAGAATGAAATCTCAAAAATATGAAACCTTTTCCCATTCTCCAAAGGGAGATAAATAAGAAACCCTAAATTCAATCCCTTGAATGAGGGGCGATGCTTGTAACTCTCACATTCATCCTTCAAGCACACATCCCCACAAGTGCTCACACATGTGTGAGACTTTGGGAGAGATGGGGAGTGTACTTGGACACTCTTCCCATGATCTCTTATAGAGGAGGCTTATACATGTGAGAGTCCTTTGTAAGCTTCCCAAAGCTCATAAATGAGTCTAGGGGAATGTGAATGAGACAAGGAAAATCAATTTCTCTCATCCCAAAGTTTGATTTTCGTCACTACTCTTAATGGATCATTGAGAGGGGTCACACCCAATATTTTTACCAAGTTTGTGGTTTAAATAAACCCCATACCTATAGGTACTTACCCTAAGGTATTAAAAAGCATGAAGTTAAGATCTTTTATATGGCCCTTAAAGAATGAATTCAAAATTTAAACTTGATTAATACTCCCATCCATTAACACCACTTTCATAACATAATAACATGATTTCAAAATTAATTAAACCACAAAACACAATTCACACATGACCCATAAATCTTAAACCTCAAAAGACTTTCTAGGTTATAAGGTCACAGTTAGAACTTCACAAATAAATACATCACAAAACATAATTTTTACTTGAATCACAAAACTAACCCACTCATTGAATCTCCTTTCAATGCACAAGACAATAGTCAAGAACTTCAAAAAATGGTTCTCCTTCTATCCATTGGTACTTATTTCATATATATTTTTCTAAATATATAATTGGTTAAGAAATCATAATAATCACCTGCTCACAAATCTTAATAAAATCAAATTCAATAGTAATTTGAGTCTACCTTCCTCTATGTTGGATAGGAATTTAAGTCTACCTTAAATAGTAATGAAATCCTATCTTTGACTTAATTATTTAACTACACCATTTAATTGGTTTTTGAACATTCCTTTGCTACTAAATATCACTATGCAACTTGACATCTAATGCATATAATTGACCTTATTAACTCACCTTAGGTACACGTTTCATTGATTAGAGTTGTCCTAATTTACCCTTGATGATGTTTGGCCAATAGTCTTTTTTGAACTTCTTTCTAACCTTTGAAGATCCTATTCCATTCCTATATTTTCTCATTACCAAGCAACATAAAATACATTAGCAAACCATTTTGACAAGATATGTGTATACATCATTCCTTGTCTCATATCTAATTGAATTCATTCATCATATGATACTTGTATGAAATCTCAATCTCGTGTGTTTTCGTACTTTCTTAACTAGGTTAGTTAGTCACCAATTCAAATTTAATAAATCACACTTACCATAATAATTATTTAAACTAGGTCATAGAATAATTAGAATTTTTAAGCATGAATTGGGTACAACCATTGATGGTATCCTTTACCTTTAGAACTTGAATAAATATGTCTTTCTCACTACACAAATTTTTAATATGATGTTCTTCTAAGAGAGTAATAAGTAAGGATTAGCCCATAATATCTATCAATGGTTTTGATGCTATGTTATACTTAAAAAATGTTAGTCACGACACCAAATAATTTGCACATAATTGAAATTATCAAGGAGTCACAAAATTTGTAGATGAGGCTAGACCTCACAAATAACATCTCCTAAAATTCTCATGAATTACATCATAAATCAAACTCATTTACGTAAGCAGATAACCATGCCAAACACTCCTCAAATGAATCCTCCACAACTAACAAACATGGCTCAAGATCCATATCCATGAGAAGAAAAAACATAAAATAAAATGTATATGAAAATAAGGTAGGCAATACCTTAGATAATTTTCTATTGACTAGACCAAGAGTGGAAATGATATTTCTCCTCTAGGATACACCAAGCCATAATGACTCTCTCTAAGAACAATCTCCTCTTAAGTCCATTATGAACTCACATCCATATCTAGGTGAAAGGATGCTCAGAATTTTTTTGAAACCTCATCAAAGAGTAATTGTCTCAACACATAATCTCTAAAACAAGAGTTCTATAGTCTTACCTTAAACTCAAATTATCCATGAGAAAGTGCAATTGATCAATCTATGCTAAAAAATCAAAATGTAACACAACACTAAAATGAAGCTCCAAGTAAAAGATCATTGTACTCTATACCAAGAGAAGTAACTACACCACTATCAAGGCTCCAACTACACATCTACATAATCTAGGAATACATCATAACATCATAATCTAGCATCTTCTCCTAAAATATCATATGCTCAAATTAACATACATTGCATCTTTGAGCGCCATCATGCAGAGACTCTAACACACAATTAAAATATGGTATAATACCAAACCATCCTCTAAACCAAGGATCACTTATCAAAATAGACAAGTAATAAACTAACACCTCAACTGAATACTCCAAGAGTCCTTTGTACCTAACTAGGATGTCAACATCTCTAATCACATGAAGATAACCATCTTATAACATTATAACTCAAGATGTCAAATTACTATCACTATACTCAAGAATTATATCTAATAGATTTTCCATTACACCCACAATAATTGTAAAAGATCATCCATCACCAAGTGATGAACCCACATCATTACTAAATCTCTCATTAAATTGTGATATCAGTATACCATGGAATTGTAATAGTCATCTCCTAAATGAAGATCACACATGGTCTGTGCATACCCAACTCCAAAGAATAATGTAGAGTTGAGATCTCAAAGCCAAGAAGATAAACCACCAAACCATAATTGTTGAAAAATCCCATTAAATTATGTTATGAAGCTAACTATAGCCTTTTGATGAGGGTCATCCCACAATAATGGGTCTTAAACTTGGGACATCCTATTTTTTCCTAAAATCACTTTTTTTTTTTAAATTAATGATTTAAGCTTAGACGGATTCCATCTAAAGGGTTTTAACTCAAGAGTTTTAGATAAGACCCCTTAGATCAAACCCCCTCAGATAGAACCCCTCTAGTCTTAAATCATACCCACAATGGAGTCTCCTTCATACCTATCAAAATGCTGACAAAAAGCCACTTTTTATTTACCTTTTGAGGGATCAAATTATATTTCTTGTGAATGTAGGTTTTTCACCAAACATGAAGATATTTGTTTCATACACGTGGAAAAATAGAAAAATAGAGAAATAAAATCTAAAAAATATGTGTGCACTAGGTATTGATGTTCTTGTTTTAGACAATAAATAAATAAAATTTAATGCATACAAAACAAGTTATGTGTGATGTCATACACCTACGTCCAACATATAATTACTCTTACTTTGAAAATTAATTTTAAAAAATGTAACAACAAATTATGAAAAAATATCCATGCACTAGATATTGACGTTGCAAATATAATTTTTTTTATAATTTTATCCTTTCAATAAAAAAAATGTATGTTTGACAACATAAACATCACTGTTTTAAAATGTTGTTTACTCTAAAAAATAAGTTATTAAAATTTATGTAATAAAATTCACAATTTTTTTCAATTTTTTTTTAAATATATATATTTAGAATCTACACACAAATCCTCATAAATAACTAGTTCACATAATCTCCAAATTATCTATCGTTTAGTTGTTATAGGTTTCATAAAGTGAAAATTTGATGAAAATGTTTATTTCAATGTCCAACTTGGCCAAAAAGTGGGACATAATATTGTGGGTTGACCCATAAATAACATACTACAAGTCTTGTACTTCGCAGACATGATTGAGAAGGAGCATACCTCCAAAGGTAAGGGGAAGAAGACCATCAAAGAAGAAGCCAAAGGCCTGAGTACTAGAACAAGGGGGAACCTTAGGAAGTCATTCGAAGAAGAAAAGTGAGAATTAATGGACATGATTAACCTGCACTGCAATAAGGAGATTGACGTGGCCAACACCTTGAAAAATATGAAATTTTCTGTGTTTTTGTTTTTGGGTCACTGCTTTTTGGCTATTGGTTTACTTTTGGTTGTTGCATATGCTATAATGTGTTTATCTCTTATAGCAGCATTTTGGTCGAATGTGATCTAAAAGGTTTTAGGTCCCTTCAAAACTTGTTTTTCCCTTGTAATCAAAACATACTACAAGTCCCAATAATTGACTATCTAGTTACTCTAATCACCCATCCTCTCATCCCAATGCAATAAACTAATGCATAGATGATCATAGAGAAAGTTAATTAACTTAATTTGCATCAATACTAAAAATATGTGTGGAGATAGATAGTCCACAAATTATTCATTTAGTATAACAAATGGGTGGACTAACCCATGTACAAATGCATAAATCGTAGATCTAGCTCACCATCACATCAGTAAAATGATAATTGAGATAATAAATAAAATAACTTATAGATCTCAAAACTCAAACAATGGATCAAATCCAAATCTATTTTTTCAAAAAAATCCACAAGGAACTATAGTCAAGTAATTTATTGAGCAAATACTATAGAAACAATGAGTGAAAAATCACATACCAACATCTCCACTGCATGAAGCATACATGCAAACCTACAACTACCTTACCTCCAAAAACACCCCTATTGGGTTCATAATCTAAATGATGCTTAATTCCCAAATCTACATAACCAAAAGTTTTAGTTAGTAATGTAAAAATTGCAAAACTATCCATGTCATAAACTTACAGGTAAATTCAAATCCATTTATCATATGGAGAACCCATAAATTAAAAACTAAATTAAATTATAATAATGGAATATCATACATAAGCATAACTACATATTTTTCATATAAATATATAAAACTCTCAAATCCAATCAAAGTGAATCTAAAACATGCAAGTGCAACCAACCAAAAGGAAGAATAGGTTATCTAGGAACTCAGGTCACCAAATAAGCAAACTCCATAAGTATCACCATGTACATTCATATAGAGGAGCTAGGAAATTCTAGAAACTTTTAAATTATCAAATAACCAGCTTCATAGCTTACATTCATTCATTGCTAATAAAAAAACATCTTCCAATGCTAAGGGCTAAAACTACACACCCAACATAAGTACATCAAACCATAGTCAAGGCAACCCATGTTTCTTCGCATGACTAGGGCTCGCCAAGAATAGACACCCAACATGAATACTCTACTACACATGACCATTGAATGAAAGAACACAACCACCATGTAAGATAGTTGTTACTTAGTATCAAATAGGAGCTCTAGGCCAATATGCTATTATATACAATTGCATGACCAAATCCATAAATCTCCTCCTTCTTCATCCTTCAAATTCCTAGTGTACCCTAAAAATAAGATCAATTGCAAGATTTCCACTCAAACAATGATTAATAACTAATTAATTCCTTCTTATAGATTCCCTCAAGCTTTTCAAACTAATAAATCATGAAATAATAAATATCTAGAACCTCAAACACCATAGAACCATTGCATTCACCAATATGCAAACACATGCAACTCCATAAAAATAACATAGAAGTACATAGAACCATGGAAATGCATTAGCTCTAATACTAATTATTAGGAAAAAATACCCAACATGCACCTTCCAATATGTTATATTTTTTAATTAGATATTTGATATAGTTAGATACAAGCTCGTGTGCTAGTATGCCCTTAAATAAAAATATATATAGTTAATCTCCTGCCATCAACTATTAGAGGAAAATTAATATAGCTTTTAAATATAAGTAAATTTCAGTAGTTTAATGGTATGTAGATTAACACTTTTTTTAGACTGTAGGAATCGGGTAGCATGACCCCCTATAAATTGCAGTACACTTAGTAAAAATTTTAATGTGATTGGCGGCACTGGTGCGACACGCCCTCCGATGCCACAGGGGTGGGGGAGACTAGACCTCGTGACCAGCCTCCTGCAACAAGAAAGATTTAGCCAACTAAGCTAGGGCCCCCACCCCGTAAATCAACACTTTAAGTACATGAAAAAAGATAACATATTTAAGAGAAGAGACACCAATATACATGGGAAAAATAATTTCATATAAAAAAACTCACACTCCAAAGCATCAAACCAATGTATTAATTTGCAACAATAAACATATTATAATACACTTGTGGACTCAAAGTCTAAACATCAATATTTATATTTTTCTCCTTTAAAGGAAAATTGATAGCATAACCTTGCATAAAAAAAATCCTTGATGCCTCCAACTCAAGCCCTCAATATATAGACTTGTGGAGGCCCAAAATACCACCAAAAGGCATCACCATGGGCCAAAAAAGGTCCAAGGTATCATGGTAAGAATCCTCATTAGCCATACTTGAATTTGACTCATTATTTATCACTTGCTTCTTGTAGAAATATGCTATATGGAACATCATAGCATGCATCATAAGTGGGTCATCATTCTTGGTCCACTTTGTAACTCCCTATAATCTTGACCTCACATATGCCATAAAATTAGTCATATGTAACCCCCACATCTTACTATGTCATAATGCCATTAGATGCTCTTACAACTCCTTACACACATCACAAGGTCTTAGCACGTGACAAGGAGTACCACCTCCAAATTCAATGCCCTGTTGTGTTAGATCACAAATATTAAATAAAATATATTACTATAATATCTAAGTATTTATTAAAAAATGCTAAATAATAAATAAATAATTCCAAGAACTTGCAAAGGTTGAGACACCTTAATTCCTGACAAATTGAAGTTATCATGCCCCCCCCCTTACATTCCATATTGATATTGATAACTTTATATTTGGAACATCACATATTCACCTTCTTGATATTTCACACCCATATCACTCTTAGTGT
Source organism: Sequoia sempervirens (assembly GCA_007258455.2). Lineage (NCBI taxonomy): Eukaryota > Viridiplantae > Streptophyta > Pinopsida > Cupressales > Cupressaceae > Sequoia > Sequoia sempervirens. The sequence goes on from VDFB02171706.1 coordinate 83,484, forward strand.
CATCCTTATTATCAAAGGCATCATGACTTTTCCCATTTAAATTGTTCCTACTTAGTTAATATTGCCACTAGGATATATTACTTCACCATCACATGCTCATATTTGCATATTGGGGGCATATACCTTTCTTAGTTCCCTATATGTTGGTGTAAATAGGTGTTTTACCTATCTAGTTATTAGTGGGGTCCTATTTACATGTTAATTCCACTTAGGTCCTAGGCATATTTAAGTTGTTTAGATAATATTTTATCTTTTTAGCTTTTATTAAATATTAGAGTCCTAGGTCATTTAATAATAGCTCATGTCATTTAATAATGACACAAGTCATTTAATGTTTTGAAATTTGGTACTTCATCACACATTATCTATATAAGCAAGGCTACTTGTAACATACCTCATTATCATATTTGATAGATTTGAATATCAAGCAAGCTCATTTCTTGCATACTCTCTTGTGAAAGGTTTTCATTGTTTTTGTAGATGGTCTTAGGAGAGAACTATTTTTTGTTGAGAATTAGTGTCTCAATATTTTATCCTAATTTTTAAGAGTTCCTATTTTATAGGAATATTTTATGTTCCAAGAAATGAAAAATTAAGCATCTCATGTTTTTTAGGAAATTGGACCCACTTGGAAGTTTCCTATTTTGTAGGGGGTATGGTGACTAGTCAACCGATGTCATGGGAGAGTGCCACTTGTCACTTGGGCACTCAACTTGACCAAATGAATTTGTAAAATTCCTAGGAGGAGTGCTTGCATGTCAAGTATCAATGTGTGATGAGTTTCAAGATTTGCTTGTTGGCATATTCCTATGTATAAACACAGAGAGCAAGGAAGGGTGACACTTACCACCTAGGCACTCACTTGGGATGAGAAATTTGTAAAAACTTCTTAAAGGTGTTTCATGATGCCATGTGGCATTAGTTTGACTTGTTGACTAAGGCTCTAAAGGGAAAGTTTCTTTGTGAAGACTTAGTTGTCACAAGAAGCGACTAGGAGTTGTGGATGAGTTTTAAATTGGTAGAAAATCTAATTTTCTCTATGGGGCACCTAACATGTGAAGTTGAATGATTTTTGGAGCTGCAAGTTTTGCATGTGCTTGTATGTTGGTGCATGTATGTGCATGTTTAATAGGTTGCTATTCAGGTTAGTTGGGACTTGTGCATGTTGTTAATTTTCAATTTGCATGCATGTAGAGATTGGGAGATTGACACGGCTAAAATCAGCACCTTTCTATGAGAAGGACACACACACACACACACACACATATATATTATGCCTTAGTGCATTTGTAATTATAATGTGACTTTAATATTTGTATGTTGATATGTTATCAGAATCACTCTAGATTTGTATCACAGTGAAACTACACCTACAAGAGTATAGACTCTAAGCATTGTATGTAATTACCATATTACAGTAATACAATTGATATGTGCTTTGGTGTGTGGTTTTTTCCCAAAACGGTTTTCCCACGTAAAATTCCATGTTATGTGTTTTATGCTTAAAATCTGAAAATAATAAATTGCATATGCATTCTTAAGTTAACTATAATAGAATAAAGATTTAAAACAAAGTTTTTGTAGCACTCTCCTGATTGATTTGCTTTTAGAGCAATGTTGTCACACTCGATCATTTTTTAGCTCCTACATGGTATCAAAGCACAACCTTACAAATTCCTTCTGAGATTTGAGGGTTGAGCTATTTCCAATGAGAGATCTTGGTGAATTTTAGTAAGGTTGATTATACTCTTCCCTTGCACCCTATGGTGATCCAGGGAATAAAATAAACTTAAAAGAACACAAGTTTTGGAGGGTTTCTCTTTGTGGGTGTTATTGTAGGTTAATTTTAGAATGATTTTGAGGTAATACAAGCTCACCATTGAGTCTTGGGTGTCTAATAAAGTCAAGATTGGCTTTTGTTTCATTAAATTTAGATATATTTTGCTAAATCTATGAGGGTTTGAAATTGAGGGTTGGTTACCAAATCCAAGAGTTAGATGATTTTTCATAACACATTGAGAAAAATTAACCCCTCCATTGCATTCAAAAGACCTAAAAGCCCCCATTTTCATATAAAATATTTCATATTGTGAAGAAATTTTATTTTTGGCAATTTTAAAAAATTTCAAGCAACTATCTTAAATTTGACAACCAAATGACCATCACAAAATATTGTGTTAAATTTGACAGTTAAATGGTTGTCATACCAATGTTCAACCCTATTTTCTAGCTTTTGATCACATGGTGACCACCCACCGGTTCTTAGGGGGCTTAATTTTGGCCCTTCAAGTCTTAATTGGGTAGTTTTTTTAAAATTGTCAAAATTTTGACTCATATATCATATTTTCAAAAATGAGATCTATTGTTGGAAAACTAGTTCTGAGAAATTTCTAGTGGTGTAAGTATTATTATCATATTTTTATGTTGGATTTTTTATTGCTATTTGAAGTTAGATCTCTAATTTGGACCTTTGAGCTCATAACTTTTTGCTTGGATCTCCCTTTTTTTGTGATTTTTACGATATTGGCAAGGTATTGAGGAGCTATATCATTGTTTCCAAGCACTCTTTCCATATTTAGAACCAAATATTATTTATTCGTTATTTTTCATATTTGGCATTGTGACTAATTACTTGGACATCCTAACTCCTGGAGAGGTTTTGTCTTTTTGGGAAGGCTTCATTTGTAGTATAGATCATATTTGGGGGTTTCTAATTGTTGTTGAAGGTTTTAGTCTTTATAATATTGGAGACCTATAATAGTTCATTATGGGGTTTTAATTTCATCCTTCTCTAATTATATTGAAAATGGGGAACTACAAACAATGGAGAGATGTCATCATAAAACATCTTCGTTGGCTTCATTTATTACCACATTTGTATGGTCTAGTTCCCCCTCCAAGAAATTTTCTTGGAATTGCAAAAAGGGATAATGTCGTAAGAGTTATTACTATGCATTTTGATGATGACATTTTGAATACTGTTGTTAATTTTGAGTGATACTCTTTGAACTAAAATTTGGAAGATATATGGAGATCTTGATACTCAACCATTCTCAGATGATCCTATTTCAGATTTTCTTGTGCCTCTTCATTATTTAGAATGGATACCCTACGATTATGATACTATTCAAGAGTTTGAAGATTTGAAATACTTTGAATCTTTAGATAAGGATGACAAGGTTTCTTTAGATGCTCCTTCTTCTCCATCAGAGATAGTTGGTGTACCTTCATCTTCAATGATTCCTTATGCAAATTCGTTGAATGAGGTTCCCATCATTCATATTCAATAGGATCA
>VDFB02171706.1:86878-106942 GCA_007258455.2 Sequoia sempervirens
TTAAATGCATCATGTAGGGCGGTAACCTCACCAAAAAATCTAATCTTCTCTGCCAATGAAGCATTTAAACCCCAATAATAATGTTCTCTTAACATAAAATTGTTAATAACCAAATTCAAATCCTGAACTCATTGATACATAAACATAAAATTGTGATTGAACTGATAAATTGATTCTTGTGGTGTTCTTTTCATAGCTACAAATTGAAATGATGGGTCTTGTGCACCCACATAAGGATCAAATCGAACCAAGAATAAAGTTTCTAATTCCGCACATGAACAAATAGAATTCGATGCAAGATTAACATACCATTTCCATGTTGCACCTTGAAACATGATGACAAACAACTAATAAATGGTATCTTCATGCTCAATCTTGAGAAAAATCAATAAATCCTTACATATCCTAACATGATCTGAAGCAATTTATCCACTGTTAGGGAAAAATAAAGGAATCCTATTGTGTGTGTGATAAGGGATTTCATTAAGAATCCCTAGTATACACAAAGGGCTGCCCATCAGAGCTGAGTTTTCCTAAGATCTAACTCACTCCAACTATGCATTTAACCAAGAAAGTTTATAGGCCCTCCTTCTAGCGCCAATTCTATTGAGGGTGATTTTAGTCACACACAACATGCTAGGAAATAAGGGTTTATTGTCTCTCTTAAAAATTAGTGAGAACTACTCCAATGCTCCTTTATGTTAGGCCTTGACTATGTGGATAATACAATTGTAAGATCAATGTAGTTTCACGAGGGGATCTGGATTTTAACTTCTTGGAAATAACATACAACTTAAAATAATAGATCTAACAATTTGATAAATGTCTTGCATGTTCAAATCTATAGTGGATTTACAATAATTCAATGCTCTTTCAATAATTCCAAACTTGATTTCAAATAAAATTCAAAAGATAAAAAGGGTAACAATAAGTAATGTAAAGGAAATTTAAATTAATTGGACAATGACAAGAAAAATTTCAATCATCATTTCTATGTGTTTAAGAAATATTTACAAACCATCATTACAACAAATAGTATTTCACACATATACCAATAATAGCAATGAAATCTTCAAAGGAAAAAAATTCACCACATAAGATTTTTAGATTTCATACAATTAGAACATCGTTAAGCACTTGCAGATCTAAGATAAAATCCTATTAAGTCCACAATTACCATTGAAAATCTTACTAATTTGACAATTCAAATTGAAATAAAATATTCATACCATCACCATGATACCAAATCAAGATGCATGCAACATGTGTAACCCTTTAATTGAATCAATAATTCACAAGGTCAGTAGTCAATTCCATGTTGTAATTGTATTGTTTAACTGTAGAAAATTACATCAAAATTGGATCCTTAGAAATGATCCAAAACCAAATTTATATAGAAATCTCAATTCCTAAAAATGTGGATCTAATAAAAAACTAATCGGAAGTACCTCTAGCGCTTGAGTTTTTAACTAAAAGAAAACTAAAAATTAAATAAAAGCACAATTGGGTGCCTCAGTTGGAGTCGAGTTCAACTTAAAAATAAAATAAGACTGAACTAGGTGCCCCAGTTGTATTCAAATCTCTTGCTAAATTAGAGAAGCATGAAAATAACAACAGAAAGTAAACTAAAATAAGCAACAGTCTCAAAAACTCTTAATGCCACTAAACTTAGGCACATGATGTGTGCCTTTATTTTTCTTGCAGTCATCATGCACATCCCTAGACATCTTTAACTTAGGCAGCACTCAGAAAACATGTCATGCACAACCTTGGACCTTTTTTAACTTGGATGGCACTAGGAAAACACGTCATGCACAATCTTGGCAACATGACTCATCAAAACATGGGTAGATTTCAACAATGCTCTCCACCTATCTCCAGTTCTCTAGCAAAGTGATTGGACCAAGTTGGCATGATCTCATTCCTCCTTTCTATTGGGTGGTATCCTTTAAATTGGTACTTTGTTTCCTTAGAATCCTTCGAAGGCATATTTCCTACAAAAAACTAGTACCATGCATTATCATTTTCCTACATCAAGAAGAGAAAACCTAAAAGACAAATCATGTTAGAACATATCCATTCTTATCACAAAGTTATAATTTGTCAAGGCGGAATTATACAACTTCAAGGATTGGCCTTCTGGCCTCTCGCTTACCCTTTACCATCGGTATATACAGTTAAGATTTCATCCCTTCGTTATTTAAAAACCTTCGTGTATCATGGATTGAGGTTCCCCTATACTCAATACCTATGAAATGAATTTAAGTTTCTAAGTTTAAAAGCCTCTTGAGAATCAAATATCAGAGATATCCTTTACCCTTTGTTCATTGATAAATTCTTCGTAAGCATATATTTCATCTTTTGATTAAGTGTTGGGGATCGTAGATCCCCTTTACCCTTTACTTCCTTGGAAATGGCATTAGTTAAGCAGTATCTCTGACCCACAAAGTTCAAAAGGAATTCAAGTATCAAAGTTTTTTTTTTTTATTTACTCCTTACCATTATGACCGTTAATCAAACTTGCTTTAAATTTTAAACCTTAGCTTTTGAACATAGAAGATGCAATCTATTATTTATAATAGTTAGAATCAAGCAATAATTCCTAGATGTTGGGAGTCAGAGTTTCCCTTATCCTTTGCACCTCTATTAATCAATGTGTAAGAGGTATCCCCGACTCGTGAAGTTCGAAAGATTTTACAAAGGAACACATTTTTGGCTAAGGTTTTATTAGTATAATTAGAGGTATCATGTATCCTTTAATTGTTAGTAAAATATCTCCCAAAGAAATGTTTGTATTTGATCGGCTATTGAGGATCAGGGATCCCTCATTCTTGATACCTTGTTGTTATTGACATTGCATAAAGGGTACTCCCAACTTGCAAAGTCCGAAAGAACTTTGAAGATTGGGTTGCAAGGTTTTGTCTTTTTGTTTTCATGTTTTATTTAGGTATTACTTAAAACAAAATCATAACCCCCAATGCTCAATTTACATTTATTTATCTAACTTGATTTGTTTACTTGGAAACTTTACCCTAATGAAAAAAATCCTTCGTGGTAGTGGTCATTGGAGGTCAGAGTTTTGTCATACCTCCTACCTCTATAAGGAAACAAACAAAAGAGATCCCTGAGACCTAAAATCTGAGAATAAAATGAAGACAAGGATTTAAGCTAAGTGTTATGTTACGCACAAAATCAATGATTAGAGGTTGGGGATCCTCAATACCCTTTGCACCTCTATAAGCAACATGTAAGAAGGATCTCCAAAGTTCAATGTCTGAAAGTTGTTTATCAAATCGGCCAAGTAAAAGGTAAGGTCATTAGTCGTGGATCAGGGTTTACCCTTACTCCTTGCAAACGTTTTGATCAAGAAACAAAGGAAAAGTGTGAAGTCTAAAAACTAAAAATGTGTTTAAGTGTTTGAAAAGCTAAGGCAAGAATCCAAGTTAAAACCCTAGGAAATAATACACTTGTGTGGGGAAGGCAAGTTTAGAGACCTACATGCTTTAACCTATTGTTCAAATATGCTTTGTCAGATATCAGGGGTCAGACATACCCCTTCCTTCTTCCACCTCTATAAAGAAGACGTTAAAGGATATCCCCAAAGGCCAACATCCGAAGGTGTTAACATTTCTTTAATACATGATCAGGGGTTGGCTGAAAAGATTAATTTGATGTGCATGCCAAACGAGGCACTACCACTGTACCTTGCCAACAAAGTGCCCAAGTAAGTAGTAAGGTCAACACAAAAAGCTCAACATAACGCAAAGTGGCAATGATAAAAAAATGACAGGGACAAGTCAAGGGGTCAGGCCTAAAAGGAAGGTATACCCTTCCTTGGATGCCCAACACTCAACCTCTGACAAGACAAATAGAGCAAGGAAAAGAAAAGAAACAAAGGAAAAAGAGAAAAAAGAAAAGGAAAAGGGGGAAAAGACACAACACCCAAAGCCAAAAGAGGGGGGGTCCCCATTTTTTCAAAAGGAAAAGTGAGTCAATGAACGAATGCATGATAAAGGAAAGCACCAGCATTTGAGTGATAAGCATTGTGGCAGTGTCTGAATTAATTCAGTGTAATTTGTTCGTACATAGCTAAACTTAGGATTGCTTTATTAAGCTAACTAATTGATATTATATGTTAAAATGAAGTGAACATTATTATTAGATCATTTATGTCTCATTGCGTTAATTTGACCGCTGTCTTGATCTAATCCCTTTACCATTTAGGGTTGCTCCTATATAACACTCAACCCTCATTGTATTATCACTCTTTTAGATTCTATTTTGTTCTCTCAAACTCTCAACCTTTGAGGACTCTTTCTTTCCTTGAAGATTCTTACAGGTTCTCATTCTATAGCCTTCTTGTTCAGGAATATTGCTGTATATTGTTGTAGATCTCTTGTGGAAGGTGTAACGTTAGTTAATTGTTTGATCTTGTGGCTTGTGGTTTATGGAGTTTCACAATTATGTAACATGGTTTCGAGTGTGGGGATTAAACAGAAAAACACTTCTGGTTGTGAGGTTTTCTTCTTCTAGGGTTATAGGAGGAAATTGAAGTCTTCCAAGCACTTTGTTTTGCTTTTTCTTTTCAACACTTTGAAAACAAAGGCTCAAAATACAAGAAAAAAATCCACTGAGGGTCATGTGGCGGTGCTGTGCAATTCTTTTGTTTTTTGTTGCATAATAGGCAGAATCGGGAAAAAGGACATAACTTTCCGCTCGGGTATCAGAATTGGGAAAACAAGATATCATCATAACCAACTTTACATTAGTGTGGGTCTCATCACTTACTTTTTTTGTTGGTGTATTCTATAGACTGTTGAAGTCATAGGTGTTTTTTTCAATCTCAAGCTTAAAATTTTTGACCAATTTCTTCAATTTTCGCAATTCTAGTGGCGTTGGAACCATCTTTAAGAGCTCTTCAGTTCCATCCATCTGAGTTTTTCCAAATTTCTCTTCAGTATATTTTAAATTAGTTTTTGAACACGCTTGGTGAGAAATAACTTGGAAGTCATTTCTCCACCAGAAACTTTCGGTATTAAATAGGGATGACTCATTTTGATATTCTATTCTCCTGTTGTTTAGGCATTTATAGACATATTTTCATGCATTTCTCTTTTGTAGATCACAAAATAAAGTGTCATTTATAATTAGTATACTTTTTGGGGATTTTGCATCCTATTGTGCCTTTGTATTCTGCTGGTATAAAGGGTGTAGGTTGAATGAACTCTTTTTTGGTTTCCGATCACACCTTTGTCAGTGAGTTTCCTTTTCCACTGGCAGCTGATGAATCTCAGTGATTCTTTCCTTATGTGTGTGTGCCTTAGTTGCTTTCGATATTTTATTCTGAGGTTGTTTCTGAGAAATGCACTTCTTGGTTTCACCGGTACGGTATATCTTGCTCTCTCCCCTTTTTAGCATTATGGAGTTCTACTGTTGGTGCTAATGCTTCCTTGGTTTTGTGGTTGGAGTGATCGATGTATCTATTTTTTGTTCCTATGTACTTTCAGATGAAGCACACATCAATGGTTGGTTACATGCATTTCAGTGAGATGGATCATTTACCATATGGACACTCTTGCATTCTTGTTTCTAGAATTTCTTCATTTCAACACCATATCAGTCATCTTTTGACAACAGTCTACAACTTCATGCTTCTGTGTTGTTCTACATGTTCCTCTTTTTTTGGACATTGTTGTTTGGTTGAAGGTTTCTCAGTCCCTCGCACCTTGATTTGGAAGCTTTTTCAGTCCTTCATTCGCCTTTCTCTCTTTTGGAGAGGATTTTTCTCCCACTGTGGTTTTCTCCTTTTCTCCAATTTTTAGAGACCTTTTTTTGTATTGGATACCTCACTAGGCCTTGTTTGTCGGGACCCATCATGCATTATTTTTTATGGTTTTTAGCTACTCCCTAAGTCAATCTTAAGGGGGGTGTTAGAGTAATCATGACTTAACTAATAATTAATATTTAATTAATTATTTGTCTAATTTATTCTCATGCACTTAAGAACTTAGGATTGCTTTATTAAGTTAATTAAGTTATTTTTTATGTTAACTACAGTGAAATATTATTATATCATTATGTCTCATAGTATGTGATGTTGACACTTGTCCTGATCTAATCCCTTTACCATTTAGGGTTGCTCCTATATAGCACTCGACCCTCATTGTATTATCACTCCTGAGACTTACACTAGAGATTACTCTTGAACTCTCAACCTTTGAGGAATTTTATTTTCCTTGAAGATACTTGAGGTTCATTATGTAGTTTTTCTTGTTGAGGAATATTGCATATATTGTTTCCAGATCTCTTGGGTGGAAGGTGTCTTTGTTCGTTGTTTGATCCTATGGTTGGTGGTTTGTGGTTTTTCACAATTCTAACAATTTTTGTGTACCAATTCCAGTGATAAATTTATATATAAATATTGAAACAAAAAAATGATAAAAAGGAAGTTATAAGGACTTATCTCTCTACAAAAATTATAGGGATGAACCCTCCTCTTTCCGAAGAAATTTTAAAAAACTTGAACTCCCACCTTCAAAAATGCAAAGTATCCTACCACCCTTCATCTCCAATATAAACACAAGTTTTGAAAGAAAACCAAAACTAGGAAGAATGAAATCTCAAAAATATGAAACCTTTTCCCATTCTCCAAAGGGAGATAAATAAGAAACCCTAAATTCAATCCCTTGAATGAGGGGCGATGCTTGTAACTCTCACATTCATCCTTCAAGCACACATCCCCACAAGTGCTCACACATGTGTGAGACTTTGGGAGAGATGGGGAGTGTACTTGGACACTCTTCCCATGATCTCTTATAGAGGAGGCTTATACATGTGAGAGTCCTTTGTAAGCTTCCCAAAGCTCATAAATGAGTCTAGGGGAATGTGAATGAGACAAGGAAAATCAATTTCTCTCATCCCAAAGTTTGATTTTCGTCACTACTCTTAATGGATCATTGAGAGGGGTCACACCCAATATTTTTACCAAGTTTGTGGTTTAAATAAACCCCATACCTATAGGTACTTACCCTAAGGTATTAAAAAGCATGAAGTTAAGATCTTTTATATGGCCCTTAAAGAATGAATTCAAAATTTAAACTTGATTAATACTCCCATCCATTAACACCACTTTCATAACATAATAACATGATTTCAAAATTAATTAAACCACAAAACACAATTCACACATGACCCATAAATCTTAAACCTCAAAAGACTTTCTAGGTTATAAGGTCACAGTTAGAACTTCACAAATAAATACATCACAAAACATAATTTTTACTTGAATCACAAAACTAACCCACTCATTGAATCTCCTTTCAATGCACAAGACAATAGTCAAGAACTTCAAAAAATGGTTCTCCTTCTATCCATTGGTACTTATTTCATATATATTTTTCTAAATATATAATTGGTTAAGAAATCATAATAATCACCTGCTCACAAATCTTAATAAAATCAAATTCAATAGTAATTTGAGTCTACCTTCCTCTATGTTGGATAGGAATTTAAGTCTACCTTAAATAGTAATGAAATCCTATCTTTGACTTAATTATTTAACTACACCATTTAATTGGTTTTTGAACATTCCTTTGCTACTAAATATCACTATGCAACTTGACATCTAATGCATATAATTGACCTTATTAACTCACCTTAGGTACACGTTTCATTGATTAGAGTTGTCCTAATTTACCCTTGATGATGTTTGGCCAATAGTCTTTTTTGAACTTCTTTCTAACCTTTGAAGATCCTATTCCATTCCTATATTTTCTCATTACCAAGCAACATAAAATACATTAGCAAACCATTTTGACAAGATATGTGTATACATCATTCCTTGTCTCATATCTAATTGAATTCATTCATCATATGATACTTGTATGAAATCTCAATCTCGTGTGTTTTCGTACTTTCTTAACTAGGTTAGTTAGTCACCAATTCAAATTTAATAAATCACACTTACCATAATAATTATTTAAACTAGGTCATAGAATAATTAGAATTTTTAAGCATGAATTGGGTACAACCATTGATGGTATCCTTTACCTTTAGAACTTGAATAAATATGTCTTTCTCACTACACAAATTTTTAATATGATGTTCTTCTAAGAGAGTAATAAGTAAGGATTAGCCCATAATATCTATCAATGGTTTTGATGCTATGTTATACTTAAAAAATGTTAGTCACGACACCAAATAATTTGCACATAATTGAAATTATCAAGGAGTCACAAAATTTGTAGATGAGGCTAGACCTCACAAATAACATCTCCTAAAATTCTCATGAATTACATCATAAATCAAACTCATTTACGTAAGCAGATAACCATGCCAAACACTCCTCAAATGAATCCTCCACAACTAACAAACATGGCTCAAGATCCATATCCATGAGAAGAAAAAACATAAAATAAAATGTATATGAAAATAAGGTAGGCAATACCTTAGATAATTTTCTATTGACTAGACCAAGAGTGGAAATGATATTTCTCCTCTAGGATACACCAAGCCATAATGACTCTCTCTAAGAACAATCTCCTCTTAAGTCCATTATGAACTCACATCCATATCTAGGTGAAAGGATGCTCAGAATTTTTTTGAAACCTCATCAAAGAGTAATTGTCTCAACACATAATCTCTAAAACAAGAGTTCTATAGTCTTACCTTAAACTCAAATTATCCATGAGAAAGTGCAATTGATCAATCTATGCTAAAAAATCAAAATGTAACACAACACTAAAATGAAGCTCCAAGTAAAAGATCATTGTACTCTATACCAAGAGAAGTAACTACACCACTATCAAGGCTCCAACTACACATCTACATAATCTAGGAATACATCATAACATCATAATCTAGCATCTTCTCCTAAAATATCATATGCTCAAATTAACATACATTGCATCTTTGAGCGCCATCATGCAGAGACTCTAACACACAATTAAAATATGGTATAATACCAAACCATCCTCTAAACCAAGGATCACTTATCAAAATAGACAAGTAATAAACTAACACCTCAACTGAATACTCCAAGAGTCCTTTGTACCTAACTAGGATGTCAACATCTCTAATCACATGAAGATAACCATCTTATAACATTATAACTCAAGATGTCAAATTACTATCACTATACTCAAGAATTATATCTAATAGATTTTCCATTACACCCACAATAATTGTAAAAGATCATCCATCACCAAGTGATGAACCCACATCATTACTAAATCTCTCATTAAATTGTGATATCAGTATACCATGGAATTGTAATAGTCATCTCCTAAATGAAGATCACACATGGTCTGTGCATACCCAACTCCAAAGAATAATGTAGAGTTGAGATCTCAAAGCCAAGAAGATAAACCACCAAACCATAATTGTTGAAAAATCCCATTAAATTATGTTATGAAGCTAACTATAGCCTTTTGATGAGGGTCATCCCACAATAATGGGTCTTAAACTTGGGACATCCTATTTTTTCCTAAAATCACTTTTTTTTTTTAAATTAATGATTTAAGCTTAGACGGATTCCATCTAAAGGGTTTTAACTCAAGAGTTTTAGATAAGACCCCTTAGATCAAACCCCCTCAGATAGAACCCCTCTAGTCTTAAATCATACCCACAATGGAGTCTCCTTCATACCTATCAAAATGCTGACAAAAAGCCACTTTTTATTTACCTTTTGAGGGATCAAATTATATTTCTTGTGAATGTAGGTTTTTCACCAAACATGAAGATATTTGTTTCATACACGTGGAAAAATAGAAAAATAGAGAAATAAAATCTAAAAAATATGTGTGCACTAGGTATTGATGTTCTTGTTTTAGACAATAAATAAATAAAATTTAATGCATACAAAACAAGTTATGTGTGATGTCATACACCTACGTCCAACATATAATTACTCTTACTTTGAAAATTAATTTTAAAAAATGTAACAACAAATTATGAAAAAATATCCATGCACTAGATATTGACGTTGCAAATATAATTTTTTTTATAATTTTATCCTTTCAATAAAAAAAATGTATGTTTGACAACATAAACATCACTGTTTTAAAATGTTGTTTACTCTAAAAAATAAGTTATTAAAATTTATGTAATAAAATTCACAATTTTTTTCAATTTTTTTTTAAATATATATATTTAGAATCTACACACAAATCCTCATAAATAACTAGTTCACATAATCTCCAAATTATCTATCGTTTAGTTGTTATAGGTTTCATAAAGTGAAAATTTGATGAAAATGTTTATTTCAATGTCCAACTTGGCCAAAAAGTGGGACATAATATTGTGGGTTGACCCATAAATAACATACTACAAGTCTTGTACTTCGCAGACATGATTGAGAAGGAGCATACCTCCAAAGGTAAGGGGAAGAAGACCATCAAAGAAGAAGCCAAAGGCCTGAGTACTAGAACAAGGGGGAACCTTAGGAAGTCATTCGAAGAAGAAAAGTGAGAATTAATGGACATGATTAACCTGCACTGCAATAAGGAGATTGACGTGGCCAACACCTTGAAAAATATGAAATTTTCTGTGTTTTTGTTTTTGGGTCACTGCTTTTTGGCTATTGGTTTACTTTTGGTTGTTGCATATGCTATAATGTGTTTATCTCTTATAGCAGCATTTTGGTCGAATGTGATCTAAAAGGTTTTAGGTCCCTTCAAAACTTGTTTTTCCCTTGTAATCAAAACATACTACAAGTCCCAATAATTGACTATCTAGTTACTCTAATCACCCATCCTCTCATCCCAATGCAATAAACTAATGCATAGATGATCATAGAGAAAGTTAATTAACTTAATTTGCATCAATACTAAAAATATGTGTGGAGATAGATAGTCCACAAATTATTCATTTAGTATAACAAATGGGTGGACTAACCCATGTACAAATGCATAAATCGTAGATCTAGCTCACCATCACATCAGTAAAATGATAATTGAGATAATAAATAAAATAACTTATAGATCTCAAAACTCAAACAATGGATCAAATCCAAATCTATTTTTTCAAAAAAATCCACAAGGAACTATAGTCAAGTAATTTATTGAGCAAATACTATAGAAACAATGAGTGAAAAATCACATACCAACATCTCCACTGCATGAAGCATACATGCAAACCTACAACTACCTTACCTCCAAAAACACCCCTATTGGGTTCATAATCTAAATGATGCTTAATTCCCAAATCTACATAACCAAAAGTTTTAGTTAGTAATGTAAAAATTGCAAAACTATCCATGTCATAAACTTACAGGTAAATTCAAATCCATTTATCATATGGAGAACCCATAAATTAAAAACTAAATTAAATTATAATAATGGAATATCATACATAAGCATAACTACATATTTTTCATATAAATATATAAAACTCTCAAATCCAATCAAAGTGAATCTAAAACATGCAAGTGCAACCAACCAAAAGGAAGAATAGGTTATCTAGGAACTCAGGTCACCAAATAAGCAAACTCCATAAGTATCACCATGTACATTCATATAGAGGAGCTAGGAAATTCTAGAAACTTTTAAATTATCAAATAACCAGCTTCATAGCTTACATTCATTCATTGCTAATAAAAAAACATCTTCCAATGCTAAGGGCTAAAACTACACACCCAACATAAGTACATCAAACCATAGTCAAGGCAACCCATGTTTCTTCGCATGACTAGGGCTCGCCAAGAATAGACACCCAACATGAATACTCTACTACACATGACCATTGAATGAAAGAACACAACCACCATGTAAGATAGTTGTTACTTAGTATCAAATAGGAGCTCTAGGCCAATATGCTATTATATACAATTGCATGACCAAATCCATAAATCTCCTCCTTCTTCATCCTTCAAATTCCTAGTGTACCCTAAAAATAAGATCAATTGCAAGATTTCCACTCAAACAATGATTAATAACTAATTAATTCCTTCTTATAGATTCCCTCAAGCTTTTCAAACTAATAAATCATGAAATAATAAATATCTAGAACCTCAAACACCATAGAACCATTGCATTCACCAATATGCAAACACATGCAACTCCATAAAAATAACATAGAAGTACATAGAACCATGGAAATGCATTAGCTCTAATACTAATTATTAGGAAAAAATACCCAACATGCACCTTCCAATATGTTATATTTTTTAATTAGATATTTGATATAGTTAGATACAAGCTCGTGTGCTAGTATGCCCTTAAATAAAAATATATATAGTTAATCTCCTGCCATCAACTATTAGAGGAAAATTAATATAGCTTTTAAATATAAGTAAATTTCAGTAGTTTAATGGTATGTAGATTAACACTTTTTTTAGACTGTAGGAATCGGGTAGCATGACCCCCTATAAATTGCAGTACACTTAGTAAAAATTTTAATGTGATTGGCGGCACTGGTGCGACACGCCCTCCGATGCCACAGGGGTGGGGGAGACTAGACCTCGTGACCAGCCTCCTGCAACAAGAAAGATTTAGCCAACTAAGCTAGGGCCCCCACCCCGTAAATCAACACTTTAAGTACATGAAAAAAGATAACATATTTAAGAGAAGAGACACCAATATACATGGGAAAAATAATTTCATATAAAAAAACTCACACTCCAAAGCATCAAACCAATGTATTAATTTGCAACAATAAACATATTATAATACACTTGTGGACTCAAAGTCTAAACATCAATATTTATATTTTTCTCCTTTAAAGGAAAATTGATAGCATAACCTTGCATAAAAAAAATCCTTGATGCCTCCAACTCAAGCCCTCAATATATAGACTTGTGGAGGCCCAAAATACCACCAAAAGGCATCACCATGGGCCAAAAAAGGTCCAAGGTATCATGGTAAGAATCCTCATTAGCCATACTTGAATTTGACTCATTATTTATCACTTGCTTCTTGTAGAAATATGCTATATGGAACATCATAGCATGCATCATAAGTGGGTCATCATTCTTGGTCCACTTTGTAACTCCCTATAATCTTGACCTCACATATGCCATAAAATTAGTCATATGTAACCCCCACATCTTACTATGTCATAATGCCATTAGATGCTCTTACAACTCCTTACACACATCACAAGGTCTTAGCACGTGACAAGGAGTACCACCTCCAAATTCAATGCCCTGTTGTGTTAGATCACAAATATTAAATAAAATATATTACTATAATATCTAAGTATTTATTAAAAAATGCTAAATAATAAATAAATAATTCCAAGAACTTGCAAAGGTTGAGACACCTTAATTCCTGACAAATTGAAGTTATCATGCCCCCCCCCTTACATTCCATATTGATATTGATAACTTTATATTTGGAACATCACATATTCACCTTCTTGATATTTCACACCCATATCACTCTTAGTGTCATCCTTATTATCAAAGGCATCATGACTTTTCCCATTTAAATTGTTCCTACTTAGTTAATATTGCCACTAGGATATATTACTTCACCATCACATGCTCATATTTGCATATTGGGGGCATATACCTTTCTTAGTTCCCTATATGTTGGTGTAAATAGGTGTTTTACCTATCTAGTTATTAGTGGGGTCCTATTTACATGTTAATTCCACTTAGGTCCTAGGCATATTTAAGTTGTTTAGATAATATTTTATCTTTTTAGCTTTTATTAAATATTAGAGTCCTAGGTCATTTAATAATAGCTCATGTCATTTAATAATGACACAAGTCATTTAATGTTTTGAAATTTGGTACTTCATCACACATTATCTATATAAGCAAGGCTACTTGTAACATACCTCATTATCATATTTGATAGATTTGAATATCAAGCAAGCTCATTTCTTGCATACTCTCTTGTGAAAGGTTTTCATTGTTTTTGTAGATGGTCTTAGGAGAGAACTATTTTTTGTTGAGAATTAGTGTCTCAATATTTTATCCTAATTTTTAAGAGTTCCTATTTTATAGGAATATTTTATGTTCCAAGAAATGAAAAATTAAGCATCTCATGTTTTTTAGGAAATTGGACCCACTTGGAAGTTTCCTATTTTGTAGGGGGTATGGTGACTAGTCAACCGATGTCATGGGAGAGTGCCACTTGTCACTTGGGCACTCAACTTGACCAAATGAATTTGTAAAATTCCTAGGAGGAGTGCTTGCATGTCAAGTATCAATGTGTGATGAGTTTCAAGATTTGCTTGTTGGCATATTCCTATGTATAAACACAGAGAGCAAGGAAGGGTGACACTTACCACCTAGGCACTCACTTGGGATGAGAAATTTGTAAAAACTTCTTAAAGGTGTTTCATGATGCCATGTGGCATTAGTTTGACTTGTTGACTAAGGCTCTAAAGGGAAAGTTTCTTTGTGAAGACTTAGTTGTCACAAGAAGCGACTAGGAGTTGTGGATGAGTTTTAAATTGGTAGAAAATCTAATTTTCTCTATGGGGCACCTAACATGTGAAGTTGAATGATTTTTGGAGCTGCAAGTTTTGCATGTGCTTGTATGTTGGTGCATGTATGTGCATGTTTAATAGGTTGCTATTCAGGTTAGTTGGGACTTGTGCATGTTGTTAATTTTCAATTTGCATGCATGTAGAGATTGGGAGATTGACACGGCTAAAATCAGCACCTTTCTATGAGAAGGACACACACACACACACACACACATATATATTATGCCTTAGTGCATTTGTAATTATAATGTGACTTTAATATTTGTATGTTGATATGTTATCAGAATCACTCTAGATTTGTATCACAGTGAAACTACACCTACAAGAGTATAGACTCTAAGCATTGTATGTAATTACCATATTACAGTAATACAATTGATATGTGCTTTGGTGTGTGGTTTTTTCCCAAAACGGTTTTCCCACGTAAAATTCCATGTTATGTGTTTTATGCTTAAAATCTGAAAATAATAAATTGCATATGCATTCTTAAGTTAACTATAATAGAATAAAGATTTAAAACAAAGTTTTTGTAGCACTCTCCTGATTGATTTGCTTTTAGAGCAATGTTGTCACACTCGATCATTTTTTAGCTCCTACATGGTATCAAAGCACAACCTTACAAATTCCTTCTGAGATTTGAGGGTTGAGCTATTTCCAATGAGAGATCTTGGTGAATTTTAGTAAGGTTGATTATACTCTTCCCTTGCACCCTATGGTGATCCAGGGAATAAAATAAACTTAAAAGAACACAAGTTTTGGAGGGTTTCTCTTTGTGGGTGTTATTGTAGGTTAATTTTAGAATGATTTTGAGGTAATACAAGCTCACCATTGAGTCTTGGGTGTCTAATAAAGTCAAGATTGGCTTTTGTTTCATTAAATTTAGATATATTTTGCTAAATCTATGAGGGTTTGAAATTGAGGGTTGGTTACCAAATCCAAGAGTTAGATGATTTTTCATAACACATTGAGAAAAATTAACCCCTCCATTGCATTCAAAAGACCTAAAAGCCCCCATTTTCATATAAAATATTTCATATTGTGAAGAAATTTTATTTTTGGCAATTTTAAAAAATTTCAAGCAACTATCTTAAATTTGACAACCAAATGACCATCACAAAATATTGTGTTAAATTTGACAGTTAAATGGTTGTCATACCAATGTTCAACCCTATTTTCTAGCTTTTGATCACATGGTGACCACCCACCGGTTCTTAGGGGGCTTAATTTTGGCCCTTCAAGTCTTAATTGGGTAGTTTTTTTAAAATTGTCAAAATTTTGACTCATATATCATATTTTCAAAAATGAGATCTATTGTTGGAAAACTAGTTCTGAGAAATTTCTAGTGGTGTAAGTATTATTATCATATTTTTATGTTGGATTTTTTATTGCTATTTGAAGTTAGATCTCTAATTTGGACCTTTGAGCTCATAACTTTTTGCTTGGATCTCCCTTTTTTTGTGATTTTTACGATATTGGCAAGGTATTGAGGAGCTATATCATTGTTTCCAAGCACTCTTTCCATATTTAGAACCAAATATTATTTATTCGTTATTTTTCATATTTGGCATTGTGACTAATTACTTGGACATCCTAACTCCTGGAGAGGTTTTGTCTTTTTGGGAAGGCTTCATTTGTAGTATAGATCATATTTGGGGGTTTCTAATTGTTGTTGAAGGTTTTAGTCTTTATAATATTGGAGACCTATAATAGTTCATTATGGGGTTTTAATTTCATCCTTCTCTAATTATATTGAAAATGGGGAACTACAAACAATGGAGAGATGTCATCATAAAACATCTTCGTTGGCTTCATTTATTACCACATTTGTATGGTCTAGTTCCCCCTCCAAGAAATTTTCTTGGAATTGCAAAAAGGGATAATGTCGTAAGAGTTATTACTATGCATTTTGATGATGACATTTTGAATACTGTTGTTAATTTTGAGTGATACTCTTTGAACTAAAATTTGGAAGATATATGGAGATCTTGATACTCAACCATTCTCAGATGATCCTATTTCAGATTTTCTTGTGCCTCTTCATTATTTAGAATGGATACCCTACGATTATGATACTATTCAAGAGTTTGAAGATTTGAAATACTTTGAATCTTTAGATAAGGATGACAAGGTTTCTTTAGATGCTCCTTCTTCTCCATCAGAGATAGTTGGTGTACCTTCATCTTCAATGATTCCTTATGCAAATTCGTTGAATGAGGTTCCCATCATTCATATTCAATAGGATCATTCATCTTCTATTGGTGATTCATTAAGAACTTCCAATTATCCATTCCAACAAGTATCTCATTGGCTTTCTGATTGGGATTCCTATTTATCAAGCATTGTATCCTTGTTTGTGGAGTCTCACATTTCATATTTGGAGGGAAAATTTGAGGGGTTATCTCTCCTCTTTGAACAATCATTGCACTACTATTGTCAAACCATCATTGTCTTTGGATATTGTTTAACATCAGTTTCCACATAGTCCTGGTTTGTCACCTTCTTCATTGATTGGGCATGTACTTGATTTAATTGTTGAATTTTCATCTTCAATGACCAAGGAGTCACATGAGAAACTTTTAGAGACATCATCATACATGTTTATGCTTCTTTCTTTCAATTCCTATTAGGAATGGGAAGCATTCCTGCATTTGTACTTGGTTTTGTTTCTTTCAAAAGGGAGACAAGTTGTTTGTCAATATTATATCATGTGGCTAGGGTTTCTTATGTTTGCGGTCATCCTTGGCCCCTCTTGCATCATACCACGCCTTAGGCACAAGATTTTCTCATATACTGTGTGTATGTCTGCATTTACTGCAAACTTATTAGTTTTATTATGCCTTCAACAGGCTCTAACCCATCAATTCTTGCTAGTGTTGGTGGTTCAATGGCTCTACTCAATGGATCCCCCTCTGAACAAGCAACCACAAAAAATTGTCCTGAAAGTGTTGCATGAGGTAAGTCTTTTGACTCCCCGGATGATTTGGTTTTACCCTTTCTAGATTTTGATTTTGCATGTCAATGGCTTTCAAGCAACATACTCTTTTTGGTTATTTTGTTGGGAGGACTCCCCTTGAAAGTGTGCTTAAAGAATGGGTCCACAAGGCATGGGTCCCTCCCGATATGCAATTAAAATTTAACGAAAGGTTTTCTTTCTCACGAAGTGCATCATCGAACACGAAATGCTTGAATCATGGTCTTAGGTCCATCTTTTTGTTGTTTTGGTCATGGGCAGAGACTTTTTCTTGGGCCTGTACCCAGATTTGCTTGGTCTGCTGATTCTGCAGGGTGGTGCTGGGAAGTCTACCCATACCGCGCACTTTGCAACTATTAGTACTCTACCAGGAAGGTCATTTGGCCATTGAGGCCTGGAATTATGGTTCGCTCAAGGCTTCGAACTTATGGCGAGGTATTTGAGAGGACGCTGCATGCAGGATTTGAGAGGAATCCTATTCAGAATTGATGGAGAGCTCTCCAGAATACCCAAAAATTAACCTTTTTTAATTTGTCAAACACGTGTTATAGGTGTCAATCCGCAAACAAGAAGATTAAGGATTTCCCTCTGGTAGTTTCTCATACTCCTTCACCACTGTGAGATTCTAAAAAACCCTATTAGGCAAATAGTTCTACTGCTAAATCATAGGAGAAATGGACAATGGTTAGGAACTGTAAAAATAAGTCCAATGGCTCTAGGATGGTTTCCAAAGTCCCTAAGCCAGCTAAAGAAGTTTCAAACCATTCAGTGAAGGGGAAAGAGGCCTAGGTTGGGTCTACCACTACTTCAGCACAACCAAGGCCTAAGGCTACGCCTCAGCTTGTTATCATCATGATAGCACAACTAACTAAATGTTTTCCCATGTTGGGAGCTCAAAGGTAGTCTCATAGCCCTTCTCCACCTCTGGAAGAAGGAGAATATGTGTAGGAGAAACAAATATTTTCTTCTCCAAACATTCAAATTGGCTTAGTTCCACTAGAATTTTTGTAGAATCGCTTCTCTACTTTGGTTGAGGAGTCAAACTCTAACAATATGGAGGAGTTTCACTCATGAATTTCCTCTCATAGAATGTTCAAGGTCTGACAGAACTCTCTAGGAAGTATCATGTTAGGGATACTCAGTAGAAGTATACTGGTATTGAAATGCTTTGTGTCCAAGAAGTGAAAGTCACTATTTTTTACTCGAGTCAGCTTGTCGGTTTATTTGGCCAACCAGTAAAATGTTTTTTATTGAAAAAGAGGTTGGACGTGGTAGAGAAGTTACCCTTTTGTCCCCACAGTGACATGCTTGTGTGGTTGATAATGGGTCTAACCCCACACATCAGCTCGTCTAGATTCTTCTTAACATTGATAATCATTCTTTTGGGATAATCAATGTTTATGCCTTGAATGATGCTATTTAAAGATCTCTTCTCTGGTGTTGGATTGTTGAATCATTTCCAATTACTACATGTATTTTGTGTGGTGATTTCAATATGGTTGAGATGGTGTACGACAAAGATGGTAGTTTTCCATTCAAATGGGCAACTGGCGAATGAGAGGCATGGTTTTACATGCATAATAAATTGGGGCTTTTTGATCCCAATATTGGTCGTCACCACTCTCATTCTTTCTGGCACACTTGGTGTAATTACAGAGCTGGTTCTCATAGGATGTTTAAGTGCCTCGATCATGCCATGATCTCGGCTCAATATTTTTTCTCCCTTGACAACTCTTCACTTTTGATTAAGTCATTAGTGGATGTGACGCTATTAGATCATTTCCCCATCTCCTTTCACATTGAATGGGAGTTAAGACAACCTCATGCCTATAAGACCCATTTCTTCTTGAACATGTCTTTACTGCATCATCAACCCACACTAGCCCACATTTGTACAATTTGGAATTTGGAGTGTAGGCCACCTCACAATACAGGTTGGATTTCTTGGTGGAATGATTCCATCACTCGCATGACAAGGTTTCTTTGCATTTATGGGTGCCAATTGGCCATCTTTTGCCATAGGTCTTATGACGTGACCATGATTAACCTCCACTCAGCCACCAAGGCTCTAGCAACTATCCCATTCTCCCCTTCATTGCAAGTCAGGGTGGCAAAATTAAGGCACAAAAAACAAGTTGCAAATAATTATGCTTCTAGAGGTGTGCAAATCAAGGCCAAATTGCACTAGCTAAAAATTGGAAATCGTGCCTCCAAAGAATTTTTTTTGGCCCTTCATGTCAGGCACACATCTCTTGGTATCAAAAAATCAAAGAGGCCATCCAGGTGCTTTCTAAACTACTTGACATTCTCTAGGCCTTTGTTGGGCATTATGAACAAGTGTTCGCTGCTCAAGAGTACACGTCAGAGGGTCAGTAAGCTCTTTAGGACTGTCTTGCTATTGTGCCAAATAGGCTATCTTCAACCCATAAATACTTTTGTGAGCAATTGCTCATAGTTAAATACTTGAAGGAGGGTGCTCACACCATGGTGGATGACAAAGCCCTGGGCGTTGATGACTACCCATGTGAGTTTTATAAAGCCCTTTGGGACTATGTTGAGCATGATTTGCATAAAGTCTATCTTGAATATTTTCATTATAAAACCCTTGGAAACATAATCAACAAAGGGAATATTAAATTCATACCTAAATCTAGCAA
>VDFB02171706.1:107042-130490 GCA_007258455.2 Sequoia sempervirens
AGATATCATTGGCAATGGCTGCTTACATTACCAGTAGTGGGCTGTTTAGACACACAATAGCCTAGTAATGTCGCATTTCTTGCAATTATGGCTGTATGAGACCCAATTGTGTAGACAAGCAAACTTTATACTCTTACTTTATGTCTTTTTCAAATTTGTACCTCTACAGGCTTGCAGCTTCGACGTATTGGAAAAGCTCATAGTAAATCAAGCATTGCCAATCCATTTAATCCAAAGATATCATTTACCTTTCTATGTTCAAAGAATCTGCTGACAATTGCTAAGTAGAAAATCAGACTAATTAAGAAGTGCGTTTTTCAAACTCCTTTTTTCTATGCAATTCAGTTTGAAGTAAAAACGTATCGTGAGTGAAGTTCAACTATTATCACCTTACAAATGCCCTCCATTACCATTAAACCTCAAACCCTTATGCCAACACTGAATTGATTAAGGCAAACGATATTGCTAGGTACAAAGATGATGGACTATCAGGCCTTTACTGTTTGCAAGACAATCACCGGGTCGGTGGAATTGCTTGCAATTGACCAGAGTGAATCCACAAGGTAAGATCGTCTGGGAACGCGGTAACCCATGGCATCTCTCCACTAGTCAGAATTTGAACTTAGAGTTAATATGGATGTGGCAAGAATTTGAGCTAAGCCTCCCCAGCTCAAAATCGTAATATTGGGCCTTGTTCATTTCGAGGTAGAGATTCAAATTCCCTGGTAGAATTTGTGTATGTCTATGTTGAACCTCAGCCTGAACCGAAATTACAGGCTGCTCTAGTTCCAATATGTAAGTATGAATAGATAACTAAAGAAGCCCATTCTTGAAAGCTATAATTACCGTCTCAATACAACACTTCGACACCAATTCCATCATTTAAAAATTAATCTTCAGCTTCAACTATACATATTAATCGTATTTTATTGAAATCCAACTTGGCGCAACAAGCTGCGGCGTGATCATAAGGCCAAATTTCCATTGACAAGACTAGAATTGAAAGAATAAAAGAATTTCAAAACCCTAACCTGAGCGATAGGAATCGGAAGTAAATTTATCCGCGTAGGCCTCTGCCCCGGTGATGGAGAGAGGGTGTCTGCACGTCTGGCACTGCCATCTGGGAATATTAGGATCCACGTAAGAACCTGTGCCTGTGCCTGTGCCTGTCCCTCCTTTGGATTTGTCTCCCTCCATTTCTTTCATTTTCACTCTATCCACCCCAGTTCGAATCCCAGCAGCAGCGATTTAGACCGAATTCGTAGCGTAAAGCGCCGGAAAAAATTCAGTGGCTTTCAAAATTGAGTGTCATTCTTGATATATTTTTTTATTGTTATTTGTTTTCTTCGTTCGGACGCAAGAACTTTAGCCACAGTACTAGGCCGGGGTCGCATAGACAGGAGAAAGCCGCTAAGTTTAGCGCCTTTTTATTTTTCCAAAATAAAATGAAAAGAAATTCCATAAATTGGTTCAAATAACAGCTGTACCGGACGGTGCAGATGCAATCCAAGCTCTACGGAATGAATCTACACCTTGGCTCCTTAGAAAAAGTCTCTTCCAGAGCTATTTTATAATTATGTATATTAAAAATATAAACCTTACGTATATAAAATTCCAACGGAGTACCAAATTGCTTGTTGAAATTATGCCGGTACTCTTTCGTGGGTGCGTGTGGTCATATCTCACTCTTTCGAAAGTCAATTTTAGCATAGATAACATGTCGATGTCATGTTTCCATACGCATTTTTTTAGGAATTTATTTCTTTTTAATAAAGTTAACATTAATTGTTGTGTAGATTATGACTAGCATATATTTAAATTTTTTTATCATTGTTTAAAGTGACGGATAGTAAGGTGGTATAACGATGAATATTTTTTATCTATATATTAGCATTTGCACTGGAAAGAGTTGTAAGGGTTACGTCGATAGAAAATCATATATAAGCTAATATGTTAGAGGGTACAACAATTTTATATGTGCATAAAAGATACATTAATTTAATTTACAATATCTTATGTATAGAATAGTTTTTGTTATGTATACAATTTTGAAATACAATCTTGACTTAAGGGCTATGATTTTTCTTCAAGCTATCATTTATTTCTATGAATTTTGCTTGATACTTTTAGTAGTTTATTTGTTTTGATTAACAACTCGACAATTTTACAACAAGATTATAATCAAGATGGAACACGTATGTTGATTGTAACTTATATAGAATGTCTTATAAATTTGAAAGTAGCATTGGGTAAATAAAGAAGCTAAGAATTTTATAAAAGATCTTTACAAAATATTTATTGGCATGCTAGTATGAGATAATGTCTCAAAATTTAATAACTATATTTGAATAACTATTGGAAAGGGGTGCTCAATGGAGCATAACCGTCATCTATCATTCAAAATTAAATCATTAATAAGTAATTGTTCTTTTGTTTTTATGGCTAGAAGTTTGGGTTCTTATTAGGTTCACTTGTAGGGGTGGTTGTTTTCCTAATGGAGTGGCAAGTGTTTATGATCAGAAATTGAATAAAAGAAGTTGATGTCACACTCAACATACAATAGTAAAAATTGTCTAAGCCTACAATAATATGGAAATGAGAACGTGAAAAGAGATTTCCATGCTCCCTTAAGAGTTTCATTCATTAAAAATAATCATTTCATGGAACATTAAAAGAGTAGAGAAAAGAAAAAATAAGCAATGTACCCATTAATTTAATATTTTTATGCTTTATGTGTTGAGTTTGAAGAGGAAAACTTATTCAATTCACAACTCAACATTGATGAAGATTAAAAGGAATAAAAATAGATCTAGTTGTGATTTGTGGCATTTGCTCTTTGTTTACCCAAAACAACACAAAACAAGAAAGGAGATCAATTATGCCAACAATACAAAAAATAAAACATGGGAAGACATCAAGTAAATGTGTTCTCAAGTATGCAAAACTATGTGCTTCATGTAGGTAGAGGTACATTCAGAGCTCCATATAGGTAGCATTCTAATGGATGTGCATTTACAACAAACGAACACAAAATTAGACATGTGAGCATCAAAGGAGAATATAAACAACCATACAAATCATTGTATTTTATCAATTTTCAAGCCCTGCCTGGCCAAGAAATTTCACGTACTCATTAATATTTTGTAACCTTCAAGCAGATATTGAGCCACATATTGAGGTACTTTTATCTAGTATTGAAACCTCTAAAAAGAAAGGGTTGATGCAACAGAAGTGTGCAAGAATACCTCATTTCATAACAAATTATGTGATTGTGTCAACTTTCTAAATTTTTTCTGTTTGAAAGATTATGCAAGAAGAATTAAATTTACTATTGAAGTTTGTGTACTTCAAAAAAAATTATTAATAATTTTTATTATTATGCTTGCTTGTAATTATGTGTTTGTATCATATGTTCTTCAAACAAAAGCTTCAAACTACACTCTAGTGAATTAAGCTATTGATTTTTGTTACCATGAGGAAGATGTAGTTGTTCCCAAGAAAGAGGTTGATGCAAACACTTCTCTAACTCTAGTCTACAAATTAGTAAAATAATTTAAATAAAAACAAATGCAACAAACTAAAAAGAAAAAGGGAGAAAGAATTATACAACTCATAATAAATATCCATTGAAATAAAATAGTTGTAACACAAGATCCAATGAGCACAATATGACAACATAGTTTTATATATCCTAACTCAAAATACCCAATGAAAATGTTGCCTGTAGGCTATAGTCAATGTGCAGTGAATTCATGTTTTTATCCTCCAAAATAAGCCTCTCAAAAAATTATTTTGGTGCCCCTTTAACCCTCTCCAATATTGAAAGATATATCCTATGATTTATTATCTTCAAAAGAAAACTCCAAACCCTTGAATTCATTGACCCATATAGAAAATATTCAAAATATATAATTTGGGTATGTATGTTTTAATGGTGTGAGGGTACATACTTGGAAGAAGCCTCAATCTTGGGTTGCTAGGCCCACTTGTGTTACTATTTTTGAGCGGTGAGCTACTGAATTGATAACATAATAGATTGTACCACTTCTTCCATGAATCAAGCTAGGAAGGCATCATTTTATACATGTGTTCAATTCCCAAAAATCTACACATATCCTTATTTCATTATTTTTTTCAATTTTGTACTACCAAATGATCAACTCATTCTATATTTTAATTCTTTTATTCAACATACTATTATTTTATTTATTTATTTTACCTCAAGATTTGAATTGAGCTAGTAAGGCCTTTACTTTTGTAGTTTGATGTTATCCTTTAACTGAATTTCAAAATGAGAATTTATTTGGAAACAGAACTTCATAATTCTTGATTATTTATATAATTTTAAAGTCCTCTTCTCCCTAATAATCTACGATTGTAGTGAGATGTGTTTTCTTCTTTTATTTCCAATGGTTGATAAAAGTAAACTTTTGTCTTCTTTTTTATCCAATATTTCTCTCTCATCTTCCTCTATTAATGTAATTAGATTCGTAGGATTCCCTTCTTTTTTCAAGGCATCTTTAGCTTCTTTCTTGATTGAGTAACATATTCTCTTTAGTGCCACAAATGTTGTCCATTCAATCATTTTATGTTTGTTTTCTTCCTTGTGGGATATTGCAATTGTCGTTCTTTTTAAATTTTCTTTCTTGCATATTCTTCTAGTAAGGTTATTATTTCCTTGAAGGTTATCATTTCCTTGATTCTTTTTAATATATTATTTATGTTTTGTTTAAAGCATAGAATCTTGAAGGTTTTAAAAAAATAGTTTTGAGTGTTTCTTAGCATCTAATTTTTTTCTCACAACTCCTAATGTATATGCAAAGCTCTTACAATAGGAACTAATGTCCAACATAATAGTTGTATTCTTAATCTCTCATTTGTCTCTCCTATTATATCCTAGACATTTGAAGATCTAAAATGTAAAAAAAACTTTCAACAAAGCTAATTTTATAAATTGTTAAAAAGGGACCCTTTTTTACCATTTATATAAATTACTTTCATTTGAAGGTTTAAAAAAAAATCATGTAGATGACATACCTTCATTTGAAGGTCCTTTGAACAAAGGTCCTAAAAGTGACCTTTCCATCTTAGGCCTTAGTTTCCTCAAAAAAATTGTTTCCAACATTGGGTTGGACCAACAAATGGAATGGATGTGATAGAATGATTTGTAATATTGTAGCACTCAAAATAATCTTTCTGACAAGTACAATTTTTAATATGTTTAATTTGATCATTATATTTATTTTCTATCTTCTAATGACAAAAGATTTTTCAACAATCATCAAGGTCTATATTTCACACACATGGAGAAATGGTAAAATAGATAAAAAAAAATTTGAAAAATATATGTGCACTAGGTATTGATTTTCTTATTTCAACCAAAAAGAAGTAAAATTGGATGCATGCAAAAAAGATGCATTATCAAAGTACCTATGTCTAAATTATAGTTAATGTCACTTCAAAAAGTAAAATAAAATATTTGCAACAAAAAAATATGAAAAAATATCTATGCACTAGATACTGGTTTTACGAATCTATGTTTCAAAGTATATAATTTTATCCTTCGACAAATAAAGTTTTGCTTTACTGAAGTAACATCACTTTTTAAAAGTATTGTTAACTATTAAAAATAAGTTATTTAAAGTTACATAAATAAACTCTCAAATTATTTCTCAATTTTTTTTAAAAAATGTATATTTAAAATCTCAAAAATCACTAATCCACATCATCTTCAAATTCTTAATGGTTTAATTTCTATAGGTGTCAAAAAGTAAAAATTTGGTGAAAAATGTTAATTTCAATGTCCCGCTTTGAACAAAAAGTGGGATCATCCTCACACCTTCTTCAATTATAATACTAGTTGCTACTTCAATGAGAACTCCAATTTTATTTTCTTCTCCATATGCATCCCCAAATTTGATACTATGTGCTAAAAATCCAAATGTATTTTTAAAAAATGCATCAATACCCATACTCCATAAATTTGAAAATGATTTTGTTTTTTATTGTGACCATTACATTATAAAGATTATTTTTCATACAAATAGGATGCATGAGACTAAATAATTCTATAGCTGACTAAATTTGCATTCCAATTCCCTAAGGGTTTTAAAGTACATGATGATCCAATTAACTTCACCATCATAGATTTGTCATTATATCATGTTGTGAATATGTAAATATTATTTGGTGACGAGGTAACAAAAATAATCAAAGTCTTCTCAGTCTACACGAAGTGACTTTGAAGAAATATATTGTTAGCCATAATTTTTGTTCCAATCCCCTAAGGGTTTAGAAGTACCCGATGGTCCAATTAACTTCGACATCATAGATTTTTCATTATATGATGTTATGAATTTGTTATTATTTGGTGATGAGGCAAAAAACATCATCAAAGTCTTCTTAGTCTACACTAAGTGACTTTGAAGAAATAAATCATTGGTCATGATTATGAACATTAAGAGTTGATAATTAAACTAAGATGGTTGGGATAAAGTCTCATCAATATTCATCTTTTGGAAGGGAATTTGGAATTACAAAATGATATGAACTTTTAAAACTTGTCATGCTTGTGAAGTTGATTAGGGACATTTAAGCACTTAGCTTCTCCTTACTAATGTATATTTATAAAATGAAATTGTGAGATTATGTAAGGTTGTCTTTTTACATGATCTTCACAATTTTGTATATGGCTCCTCCACAAGGCACATCAACACCATTACTAGAAAATAACTGGCATACTTAATTTAAAGGAGTAAAGCTTTCAAGCTTTTAAAATTTTCCTTATGTGATCAATTGACAAATATATAATATCTCTATATTTTGTAAACTTGTGCTCTAAGGATCTCACCATTATAAGCAGACCATTACATACAATAAATAATTGGAGTGTCAAAGAGTTTACATTAGCCACAATTATTGTGTAGAATAAGTCACTTGCATATGCATTTCCTTTGAGTACTCTAGTCTTGTATGATTCTTCATAATTGGAATTAAACCTTTGAGGTATGTGTTCACTTGCAATAAGGAACAGTCTCTTATAAACATTTTTCTGCATCACTAAATATATAATAAGACTATGTATTTTCTCAAACATTTTGATTAGAGTAATTACCCCATAACATTCACAAACCAAGTGAGGTCTAAGTTTCACCCAAACAAGTCTAATGAATAAAATCACCCTATCACAATTAGAAGAACCATTTCTTGAATATTTCAACTTCTTGCTCTCAATTTTAATGGAATCTCACTTTTGCATTAACATGGCCCTAATTCTCCCACCTAACATATCATGGTCTACCACAAATAGATGTGAGAGATCTAAAATGAAGAATATAGAACAAAAGTTGATTACCTTATTAGGTTGATCAAAATCTTTCGGTGTTCTATCTGTAGACACTTAAATAGTCTTGATTGATATTAAGCATTTGAATCTAATTATTAACATCATTTCTTCCTAAATTACCTTTGACTAACTATTTAATTAAACAATCTATATTGTTTAATTAGATAATCTATATTGTTTAATTAAATTCATCATTTTCTCCTATTAATAAAATAATTAATTTTATTGGATTAGTTAACCCCCTTTCTTACTAATTCCCATCCCATTTAATTAAATAATGCAAATCATTTAATTAAAACCCCTATCTCTTCTCATTTGATTAAATAAGTCTAATTATTTAATTAAAATGCCACATTCTTCTGAAACCTCTAACCCACCTAAGATTAATTAATTCTGGATTAATTGACCATAAACCACCTGCTAATCTTCATTAGCCAATCCTCTAACTTTTAACCACACCAAGGTTAAATAAGCCTATGATTTATTAACCCCACTTGCACAAGTAATATTTTTTTACAAATTAATTAAATGGCTATTTTCCTCACAAAAGGATATTCTTATGGAATATTCCTCTATTTACTCCCCTCTTTGACTTTCCCTCCCAAGCTTTAAAAACTCTTACAAAGGCTTTTAATACCTCTTACAAAGGCATTAAATGGCTCTTACAAGCCATCTTGTCTCTTACAAGGGCATTTCCTCCTCTTACATGCCCTTACATCCTCACCAACATTCCTTAAATTCTTCAACCATATGCCTTAACTCCCTCTTACATCTCTCTTCCCAAAATGTGCGCACACATGTGTGAGCACATATTCCCATTGCTTCCCTTAGCCTTGTGACACTTGTCACAAGGCTAATGATCCTCCATTTAGTCCCACATTGCTTAGTTTTCACCCTTCTTCTAACCCTTGCTTCCTATAAATAGAATGCACTTCTATGGGAAATGGATCCACCTTTTCATGTAAAGTCATTATACTCATTTTTATCCATATCTACATGCATTTTCATTATATTAGCTTGAACTTATCATCATTTGGCATCAAATTCATCACATCTACATACAAATCTTGAAGCTTATCCAAAAAGTGATTGGGCAAGGGAGGCACCAAGAGGCACAAGAAAGTCCTTTGTGATAACATAGAGGGCATCACTAAGCCTATCATTAGACGTCTTGCCGAGAGAGGGGACATTAAGCGTATCAGCAGCCTCATCTACAAGGATACCAAGGGTGTGCTTAAAATATTTTTGGATAATGTGATAAGGGATGTTGTCACATACACTGAGCATGCACGCCGCAAGACTGTGACAACCATGGATGTAGTCTATGCCCTCCTAGAACTAAAATATGAATGCGAGTTAAACCTAGGCTAAACATGAACAAAACACACAAGAATTAATCATATTAGTAGGTTAAATCACACCCCCTATTAAATACTTGGAGATACACATCAATAAAAACATGAACACAAAATCATGAACTATCAAACAAAGCATGCATGAAATCCTATTTAAGTATTCCAAACCTCATCCCATAGGGAGATTGGTGCTAAATTGATGAAAAAATGCTAATGGTTGTCATACCATGCAAGCATTTGTAACCATGATCATCACCTAAACACAGACATATCATCGACAACCCTCCTCCAATAGGGAATGCCCAATGGATTTGTGTGGTGTAGGGTGATCACTCCCCTATATCTAAATACCACCAGCTCATCTAGATCAACATCTACAAGAGCTACAGTTGTTTTGAGCACAACAATGTGCTCCCATGCCCAGATATGTAATAATGTAACACCTACTGATAAAGCTTGGCCTTGTCCATAAATGAACTAATGCATATCATGATACAAGGAGGCCAACATGGTAGGGCCCCACACATACAGTCTCCTCTGGAATATCATACCATGCCAAGCAAGTCCCCAGCTAGGACTAAACCCTCTCCCTCACCGATTTGGTGCCATAATCCTAGAAATCAGAGCTTCAAATACTAATTTAAATAAAAGTACAGATCCTTGGTACATCTCCAAATCTATATGTGAGTTCACTAGCACAATATCCTTGTGATGCAGGACCACTTGCTCCCCATAAATGGGAAGTTGCAGTATCTTCCACACGTCCTCCAAGGTAACCATAGCCTTGCTAGTGAGAAGGTGGAACGACAATGTCTCACTATGGTACAACTCAACTAATATCATCATCATGGCCAGATAAGTCCTAATCTCGAACATATATGCCACGAACTAGAGCTTGACCATCCCAAGGAACTCCTATTGATCAACGTCAAAATCCTCTAACTCTGCAAGCAACCCTAGCCGGTGCTCACAAGACATGAGTGGATGGACAACCTCCCATATACATGAAGCAAACAACATCAAAATTTTCCTAAAAATCAACAAATTTTTGAGTTTTTGAACCCCTGATTAGCAATAGTGTCACTATTTTCAAGTGTCGTTATTTTCAATAGTGTCGTTGTTTTCAATAGCATTGTTGTTTTTAATAGCATCCTTGTTTTCAAAAGTGTCATTGTTTTCAATAGCGTTGCCATAACACTTTAGTAATATCATCACCATTTTAATCGGTGTCACTATAATTCAATTGCATATTGGTATTTTGACATGTCACTATATGCATTAGCATTGTTGAAACTATCCAATGTCGCTAAATCCAAATCCTCGCACGAGCGATGTTATGTTCAACTACTTAGCCAAAATTAAAGTGTGACCCTAAACCTAAATCTCGAGAAGCATTATTATGTGCAATAGCATCGCTATATCTACAAATGTGTCACTGAAATGAGGCAAATGCATCGCAATACCGCGATGCTATGACTACCCTAACGTTAATGCCTAATAAATGCACAAAAAAGTGAAAAATAAGAAAAGTTTCAATTTGTGTATTGGGCTCTTGCACTTGGAGGTCGCTTGGTACTCTCGAACATTGTCCGCAATATGTGGTGGAAGCACATTGCAAGCCATTTCATTAGGGGGTTAGAGCACAAAATGCAAGAAATCTCCAAGTGTGAATGTACAAATGAATTGAAAATGACCCCTCCTCTCATATTTAACCATGAAAATTAGGGTATTTTTGCCCTAATTGAGGTAGGAAATTGGGATTTTTAATCTTGTTGATTAAATATTGAGCCATGGAA
The DNA here is from genome assembly GCA_007258455.2 of Sequoia sempervirens. Taxonomy (NCBI): domain Eukaryota; kingdom Viridiplantae; phylum Streptophyta; class Pinopsida; order Cupressales; family Cupressaceae; genus Sequoia; species Sequoia sempervirens. Next base: position 117,539 of record VDFB02171706.1, read on the forward strand.
CCTATTTTGAGCATTTTTTAGCATCTTGAGCCTATTTTCATGTCTTGTAGCCTATTTTCTATAGCTAAATCTTTGTTGAATATTTTTCGCGAGCTCAACCTAACAATTGAAATTTTCGCTCGATCTCTTAAAGGGGCAATGTACTAGCCTAATTCCTTCCACTAGGGCAACAATGGGGCATCTAAAAAAAATAGGAATTTTTTTAATTTTGATCTTGATAGTAGCATTCATCCTAAGAAGTGTCATTCTTTGAACCAATGTAACAAATACCTCACTTTAAAGAGGGGCAAAAATGTAGACACTTAAATAGTCTTGATCGATATTACACATCTAAATCTAATTATTAACATCATTTCATCCTAAATCACCTATGACTAACTATTTAATTAAATAATCTATATTGTTTATAAATTCATCATTTTCTCCTATTAATCAAATAATTATTTTTATTATATTAATTAACCCCCTTTCTTACTAATTCTCATCCCATTTAATTAAATAATGCAATTCATTTAATTAAAACCCCTATGTCTTCTCATTTGATTAAATAAGTCTAATTATTTAATTAAAATGTCATATTCTTTGAAACCTCTAACCCACCTAAGATTAATTAGTTCTGGATTAATTAACCTTAAACCACTTGTTAATCTTCATTAGCCAATCCTCTAGCTTTTAACCCCACCAAGGTTAAATAAACCTATGATTTATTAACCCCACTTGCACAAGTAATTATTTTTTATAAATTAATTAAATGGCTATTTTCCTCACAAAAGGATATTCTCATAGAATATTCCTCTATTTACTCCCCTGTTTGACTATCACTCCCAAGCTTTAAAAACTCTTACAAAGGCTTTTAATACCTCTTACAAAGGCATTCAATGGCTCTTACAAGCCATCTTGTCTCTTACAAGGGCATTTACTCCTCTTACATGCCCTTACATCCTCACCAACATTCCTTAAATTCTTCCAACAATATGCCTTAACTCCCTCTTACATCTCTCTTTCCAAAATGTGCACACACATGTGTGAGCACATATCCCCATTTCTTCCCTTAGCCTTGTGACACTTGTCACAAGGCTAATGATCCTCCATTTAGTCCCACATTGCTTAGTTTTCACCCTTCTTCTAACCCTTGCTTCCTATAAATAGAAGGCACTTCTATGGGAAATGGATCCACCTTTTCATGAAAAGCCATTATACCCATTTTTATCCATATCTACATGCATTTTCATTATCTTAGCTTGAACATATCATCATTTGGCATCAAATTCATCGCATCTGCATACAAATCTCAAAGCTTATCCAACAAGGGATTGGGAAAGGGCCATATTCCACATTAATTTAGCACCAATCCCCCTATGGGATGAGGTTTGGAATACATAGATAGGATTTCATGCATGCTTTGTTTGATAGTTCATGCTTTTGTGTTCATGTTTTCATGGCTTTGTCTCTCCAAGTATTTCATAGGGAGTGTGATTTAACCTACTAATATGATTAATTCTTGTGGGTTTTGTTCATGTTTAGCCCAGGTTTATCTTGCATTCACACTATCCAACCATACAATAAATCATTTCTTTGTCCTATTATTTAAGGGTGCTACTATGTGTGAAAATACTTTAAGGGACATTTTATTATTGCTTCATATGCTAAAGAATTTTATAAATATAGTTGGTGTAGTAGATAATTCCTAGACTAAAAGAATTTGAATCCTCTTCGTATCCACCTACATGCCTTGTGAAATAATGGCTCAACCAAAGTATAAAATATTTGTGAGATAAAACTCACACTCAAATTCTCTTATAAATAAATCATGTTGCTCTAGGATATCAATTAATAATTTTAGGTACCTTATATGTTCCTTCCATGATTTTATACACACCAAAAAATCCTCAAAATGTATCAACAATTTGTCTTAATTGACCTAGATTAGATACCTAGTTCATTGTGAATTAAAAATTATCCAGTGCGATAGTCAAATTGGATGACATGACCAAGAACTCAATGTGACTTGTGAAGAATTTGAAAGACTCTTATGGATAAATTCATTGCAAACATAAGTCTAGTGGCGGCTTGTTCTCCAATCCATCTTTGAGAAATAAGGAGTGATAAAGATTTTCTTGAAACCAATTTCTAACTCTTTGGTATGTTAGAATATTTGGTTTAACGATGATTTTTGAAACATATTATGGGGCACCATACTATGTTGATTTAGAAACATAGTAATATCAATATAAATGCTTTGTTGCTTACCATACAATGAGTTAGTATGTAGGCTATCCATCACTAAATAACCAACTCCCAATACAGCTTGTCCTCTATATGATGTCATCCTTTAGGTGTCTACTCCCATTTTTTTATTAGAGTCACCTCTAAGAACCAAATATTTCCTTCAAATCTAAATTTTTGATTCTATAGAATGTCACCCAAGGAATGCAACCATTTGTAGACACACAAAATATGCATGCACTTCAATTCACCATTTTTGAATAACCTTCATTTAATTAAATATGGCATTTCATCCTTTAATTAAATAGTTTCACTTTAAAAAATCATTATCTTATTTGATTAAATAGATCAATTTTTAATCAAATCATAACATTCTATCAAGTCTATTAAATTCAATCTCCTAAGGTCATCCATTTAAATTGAATAAATTAACTTTATTTAATTTAAGCCTATCACTATCCCTCTTTGATTAAATAAATCAAACCTTTATTTAATTAAATCTAAAACCATCTTTCATCTCCCTTTGATTTAGTTTAAATCCCTAAATCTAAGTCGAATGGGTCAAATCACCTAATCCCTCACTAAATTAAACTAATCCTGATTAATCTAATCTAATCACCCATCACATCCTCTAGCTTTTCCCACTTTCACAAATAAAGCATTTTAAATCATTTATAAAATCCTCATTTTCCCTCAACAAGGCATCTTTAGAGAATATTCCCTCAAATTTTAACTTGAAAACAAGTTGACTTGTCCCTTCCAACATGGCAATAACTCCCCTCTTACATGTCCCCCACTTGGCATTTAAGTCTCTTTTTCTCCCTCCAACAAGCCAAATTTGAATTTAAAAAGGCCAACTAATCTCATTTATTGGCACATTGACCAAAACTTGCACATTCCTCAACCATTCACAAGGTGACAAGTGGCTCCTTCTTATTGGCTAAATATTTATCCCACATTGCTTTCTTTTGGGCACTCTTTCAACTTGAGATTTTATAAATAGAAGGCTCATTCTCCATCTTAGCATCCACAATCTTCATGCAAAGTTACTCTCTTCAATTGAGAGCTAATTTTGTCCATTTCACTCCATCTTCAAGGCATTTTATCATTGAGCTTGTCAAGGATTGGGAAAGGGTCACTTTTCACAAGTGACATCAATCCACTATGGAATAGGTATATGTCATGTTTTTATATATCTTTTGACCATCTTTGTTATTAGTTTGCACTTTCAATCATGATATATTATTCCATAGGGGTATTCATAGGTTTGCATTTGCATAAACTAACCTCACTAATGAGTGTTGGAGATTGATCATTTGCAGATTTAGGGGTGCTCATTATGGCACTAGAAGGAGGGCACAAATGAAGTATTTGATGCTTTTTCATTGATTATTCTGATTTCTTTAGTTGTTGAATCAAAGTTATTTGCTATATAGACATTTCTTTCATTAAAACTTTTGCTTAAATTTTGTGCTCTATTTTCTTTCTGCAAAATACACAAGCAATTCGTCCAGGCTTCCATGTTTTGTAGTCATGTCATAGAGCAAATAAACATCTCAGACATACTTACTATTTTTCTTTAGTTGATTTCAAGATATAATCTCTACTGAAAGGCTGTTACATAAATCCATTTTGGATTTACGCCTACTAATTGGGTAAGATTAGAATAGTGGTTTACAATTGATCAAAGGAAGGAAATTTCACATTTTTTCTTTTCACCAAATTCAATAGGTTCGGCCGAACCCAACAAGGGGTTCGGTCGAACCATTGGGTTTGGCTGAACCTATGGTTCGATTGAACCCCTGAAAACCTAAATAAAAAAACATATTTAAATAGGTTCAGTTGAACATGGGTTCAACCGAACCCCTTAAATATGACAAAAGCCAAAAATTCTTTCATTTTCAATTCACTTTTACTTTCTAATTTTACCAGTCACTTTCACTGGTGCGTGCGGCGAACCGAGAGTGTGACGGTGACCAAACAGAGGTTTTTCTTTCCAACGAAAGCAAATTTAAGTTCATCTCTCCAAAGTTCATCATTTCGGTTTGCATATCAAGCACTAGGTATTTAAAATTCAATTCTTTTATAGTTCAAAATGCATCTATTTGTTTAATTTCGAAACCCTAAATGCAAATATTTTCAAACTTGTTGGATTCAAATTGCATTTGTTTGAAAAAATTTAAAGCATTTTCAACATACAATATTTTTCTTCCCCATTTTGCATACATTTTTGTCTTGTGTAAATGAAATATGCCTTCCCATTTCAACAATCAAAGCTATGGATAAATAAATTTAATTTTAGTTACAAGAAAAAAATATAAATTATAAATTTATAACATAATTATGTACATGGGAAAATCCTCTTGGAAGAAAAATCTCACAACCAAAAACATGAACCAATTATATTATTTGATAATAATATCATTTACAATAAAATATTCATGTGCATACCCTTATAGTAGTATCATAAATAAACATGTGAATATGGAGTAATTTCTAGTAGCATGATGATACCTACAAAATCATTATGCTTTCTCCATCTCAAGCACCCATAAATAGAAAAAAATTAAACCATAAAGAAAATGTGGTTTAACCAAAGCCATAAGCCAAAATAATGACCTAAAAATGACACCAAATTTGGCACAAATTTCAACATCATATTCCTTGACTTGGTTTATAGGATGTATTTAGCAAATGCTTTACATCTTGTCAAAAAAATTCAAATCCTCCTCCTCATAACCGACACTCCATTTTTGACATATTCAAACCCATTATTTAAGATGATCTTGATGATTTTCATAATTCTAATCAATATTCTAATGTAATCCCCATTTTTTATTCTCTTATGTGTCATATAACATTTCATAAGTAATTCACATCTTACAATTTCATACAATGCTCTTACAACTTTTTAAATATATAAAAAGGACAACCCTAGTTCAATTAGGATTATTTAATTATTATCACCTACATCCATTCATTACATGTTATTAGTTTTTAGTTGCACACATTATTAGGAAATATGCATTGTCTAAGCAATTGGGGTATATTGCATGTTTGAGAGTGTTTTCCTCGATCTTTTATCTAGTTAAATTAATATCCTTTAAAATCTTGTTTTATGGAGTTTTTATCTTAACTCTAATATGACTAGCAAATAAAATGATGATTGAATCATTTTTTCATATAATAGCTAATGAAAACCATATAAAGAGCCACATTAAAGAAGATGAAAAATAATGATCACTCGAGACTATGATTTAGATACATATGTTGGTAAACAAGATATTTTTCTAAATTGATAATTACGTATTGATGCACCTTTCCACCCTAAATATCCTCACTTGTTGGCTAGTAATTTATATAATGTATTAGATGCCTATCCCTAGGGAATTAATACTAGATTCATAATATTACCACTCTAATGGATTTTAATAATGTTGTACTTTCTATGCATCCATCTACCCTTCATCCTCTTATAATGATTCCTCCTATCATACTATAGTTACCACTTCCATGGGATCCACCACCCATGTCCTACCGCCTTTCTCTCCACTAGTATTTTTCTTATTTCCCATCCTTTTATATATGTTCACACCATTGTTACTACTAGCAAGTTATCCTATACAGATATGTTCTTCATACCATTCCTCCTTATCCTATGAAAATTTAACCTTATAGTGTAACTTCTCCTTCCATTACCATGTCATTACCTTTCTAGACCTTCCCCTATTTATACATTCTCTTTTTTATCCTACACTACTCTTACCACTAATATATCCCTATACCTTGAATATACTATTGAAGAAGTTTAACTGACTTTCAATGTCGCAAAAATTAGATCCATACTTTTAAACGTAAAATGTGTATAATAAAGCACAATCCATGCTTCCTAATTCAACTTCACTAATATCTATCGAATGAACTTAGGTTTGTTGGTGTAATTAATTAATTAATTATTACACTAGCATAAGTTAACTTAGGTCTTGCATTTAATTAATTAAGTCCTAGGTTGCATTATTAGATAAATCATTTAATAAATGGGATAATATTCCCTTCCTTATTTGTAGGAGATAAGATTCCTTCTAGAAGATGAGTTGTCCTTCTAGAACTTATCTCAACATTTAATGATCATCTAGATAGGGTTCACATGTTGTCACATGTTGTTAGATCAAGACACATGGCAACATCTCATGCATATTAGGTTTTACCTCTTGCCTATTTAATCAGGCATCTTGTTTATTTGTAACATATCTTTTTCATCATATGAATAGAATCTTTAATCAACATTCCATTGTTGCAACACTTTCTTTGTGGTTGATTATCTTTCTTGGCTTAAAGGTCCTCCATCGAAGACTGCAGCTTCAAGGACTGTGCATCCATAATCTCAACATGGTATCAGAGCTTATCCAATGAAACGTCAACCCTCGATCAAGAAAGTTGGTGTGTGAGATTCTCTGCAGGCTAAAGGTTTCCATTAAAGGCTACTTGTTTCCACCCGGTGACCAAGCTAATTTCTGAAGCAGATAGAGTCAAATCCGAGCTCGCCATTGTCTTCAGAAGGCCTCGAAACTCTAAGATCACCTGCCCATTCATCAGAATCGGATACATCAACCCGGAAGCTTCAGAGGTATTTTTAGGGTTTGCAAAATCAATCGTACTATCCATACAATTTGCAGCAAAAAAAATCATCCCGGTCAGTTGTCCTCTGAGGCAAAAAAAATTTATACGCAGGCCATTTTGTTTTTCAAAAAAATTAGGGCTTTTTTTTATCTCCTTGGCAAAAAATATATTATTCGGGCATTGTCTATAGTTTGCAGCAAAAATATTTAATTTTGGGCGACTGCTATTTTATTCATTCATCGACATCAAGGATTTTATTTGTTAAATCCGCGGGCATAAATTTTAATCCATCAACATTATGTTGGGGTTTTGATTTTTAAAAATCATCGGCATTTTTTTTTTTTGAATTGCCATTTGTGGCAATATTCAAAAATTATTTGGTCGGCATAATCTTGTAAAAAGAAATGTTTTGATTTTTAATTGCTATAGAAGCAATATTAAAAATCAAAATCCAAATATTGTGGTCGGTTGTATTTATTTATCTGCAGAGATTGTTTTTTATTGGCTGCATTTATCAGGTACCTTGGTCGGCCCTTTTTCCAGGGCTCGTCCCATCACCTTTCACCGACGGCGTCCGTTCCGACCATTCTCCCCGCCGACGACCGCCAATCATCCTACCGTCGCCGGCTCTGCGATCGCTCCCGCCGATAGTGCTCCCATCTCCGGCTCCTCCATCCCACCGATTGTTCCAGCCAGTGCCTATCGGAATCTTCCCCGTCTGTTGACTCCCCGCAGCCGACCATCGCCGGTCACTCTTTACCGGCCGCCATGGTTTGTTATTGGTACCAGGGGTTTCCCTACACCAGCGGAGCTCATCTACTACTGGTGCTGCTGATTTCTGTTGCCCCGCTACCACTTTGGGTGGCACCCATTTTTTTTGCCATATAGAACGCTACGGTCAAATTAGTGACCGAGACCTAGCGCCCGGGGTGCTAATTTTTTGCACTAGTTTAGCCTACGAAGTGCCTACTATAGGCATTTTTTTCATTTTATCACAACTTTCACCCAGGATATCAAAATTTGGCAAACGATATACCGTCAGAAAGGTCTTTTCGTGTACTTTCTAGTGGTGACATTAGTTCTACAAAAAATTTCTTGCAAAAAATTATATATCCAACTAAAGTCCAAACCCTAATTTGGACATAAAGGCTTGTATCTTCGCAACCGTTCATCAGATTTCGGTGATTCCAGCGACATCAGAAAGGTGATTTAGAGCTCTTTTTCATCAGTCCAACCCCTTGATTAGTTTCAGCTCCAGGTACTCTTGCATTAATTTTTTCAGTTTGGTACATTTGTTCAATAACCTGGACATCCTGAAGCTTGGGAAGATTTTTTTGATCCAGGTTGCATCACTTCAGTTATACATCATATTTGGAAGTCTTTATTTGATGTTGAAGGTTAGTTTCTTTGTTTTTTGTGGAGAAATTTCATTATGGGGCTTGCATATTACTCTCCTTCTTTGACTATGTTGCACAAGGGTAACTATTCACAATGGCGAGATGGGATCTGCCACCATCTTCATTCACTTGATTTGTTGCCACATCTATATGGTATAGTTCCTCATCCGAGTGAAGGTATTCATGATTTGCTTGGAGTTGCAGCAGATATACTATTTTGGAAATCATTTCTATGCAAGTTGATTGTGATATTTTGAATGCTATTGATCATTGTGATTGTCCTCACATTCTTTGGACTAAGCTTTGGGAGATCTATGGGCATTCAGATACTCCACCATTCCCCGTTGGTCAAGATTCAGAATTTCATTCTTCATATCAAGTTCCCTATGATGATATTGTTGTGCAGGAGGTTGATTGCCTTGATCTTTCTGAAGAGGTTGACAAGGTTCCTTTCGGTGCTTCTTCTTCATCAGAGACAGTTGGTATCCCTTCACATTCAATGATTCCTTGTCCAGATTCATTGATTGAGGCTTCCACTATCATCATTCATCAAGACACATTCAGTTTTTTAGACTTGACATCACAGGATGGCTTTGTTTCAGGTATCACTGACTTGGCTACTTCTACAGGTTTGGAGAACATTCTTGAGGGGATATCACTCCTCTTTTCAGAGATTTCATATCTGAGACTTCTTCCCTGTCATTCCATTTAGGACTTGAAGTTTCTTCAGCATCTACCATTGGATTTGCTCCAGCCTTCCTTCAATGGTTTTGAGGACACTTCATTCAGGGGGGGCTATCAAGTCTCCATCCCATCCATCATATCCATCACATCTCCGTCTTTGGATATTGTTCAACATTCGTTTCTGCATCGTCTTGGTTTGTCACTCTCTTCATTGATTGTGGCCTCTTCTTCATCAGGAAAGGAGACATTTGAGCATCATTCAGAGACATCATTGGCATCCACCTTCATCCTTCCTTCCTTCAATTCCTATCCGGAATGGGAAGCATCTCTCCACTTGCAGTTGGTTTTGTTTCTTCTGAAAGGGAGACAAGTTGTTTGTCAACATTGGATCATGTTTTGTCTTCAGACACTTACCTTTTTTGCAAGTGATCACATCTTCTGGGAGGGCTATATTGTCTCTCTCTCTTTCCCTCCTATGGAGGAACTATTGTATTGTATCCATGTGACAGATGGTGTACTTGGGGGGTATTTGGGAGTCCTCCATCCTTCCCATCTTATCTCACATTTTTTCTTTTTCATCTCCTTTTTGGAGAGGGGTTTTGTTCCCACTGGGTTTTCCCCTTTTTCTCCGCTTGTGGGAGATTTTTTACATCTTCATGTACATGGGTACCTAACATGGCCTCGCAGCTGGGACCCATCATCATCTTGCATAATCATTGCATTTTCCTCCCTAAGTTGCACTTATGGGGGGTGTTAGTGTAATTAATTATTATTACACTAGCATAAGTTTACTTTGGTCTTCATTTAATTAATTAAGTCCTAGGTTGCATTATTAGATAAATCATTTAATAAATGGGATAATATTCCCTTCCTTATTTGTAGGAGATAAGATTCCTTCTAGAAGATGAGTTGTCCTTCTAGAACTTATCTCAACATTTAATGATCATCTAGATAGGGTTCACATGTTGTCACATGTTGTCACATGTTGTTAGATCAAGACACATGGCAACATCTCATGCATATTAGGTTTTACCTCTTGCCTATTTAATCAGGCATCCTGTTTATTTGTAACATATCTTTTTCATCATATGAATAGAATCTTTAATCAGCATTCCATTGTTGCAACACTTTCTTTGTGGTTGATTATCTTTCCTGGCTTAAAGGTCCTCCATCGAAGACTGCAGCTTCAAGGACTGTGCATCCATAATCTTAACAAGGTTCATTACAATAAGATAATCATATAGCCATAATTAGTTATCAAGATAATGGTAAAGTTTTCAATAGCCATATTTATCCTTCCACATGCCACCATTAGACATACACATAAGATTCATTAAGAAAAGTGGATATGTGTGGATATGTGGATATGTGTCAAAAAAAATGCTTTGATAAGATGTGTGTAAGGAAAAAATGGAGTTCAAGTGTTTGATTTATGTCTATATAATAGGTCATAAACTCTAGGGGAATTATTACCACTTTGCACAATATTGCACCATATATATATATATATATATATATATATATATATATATATTCAAAATGAGGCAAAAAATACAATAGGAATAATATGGATATGCAAATTTTATCATTACATTTTTTTCCACTTTAAGATGCATGTGAAGATTTTAAAATAATCGTGCATCTCAATTTATGTGGTATTCACAAACATGTATGGAAAGTAAATATTTAGACATCAAAAAACATGAAAAAGTGGTTTGTTGTCTTGTGCACAACACATCCTTTTTCTTTTGAGAAAATTATCTATCACTTTGTAAAATCCTTGCTATGTTGAGATTATTTAATTTTTTCCCTCCATATTTGTAGTCCTTTTTATTTCTAGAAATATAATTTATGACATTTTTTCTTAATAAACAACATATGAATAAATTTTACATGGTTGTAAATTTTACACATGGTTGTATGCAATCTCATATATATATTACGTATGGTTGTGATTACAATGTTTATATTGTGTTTAGATTTGGTTTTATATTATCCTTCCAAAAAAAGTTTGATGTTTATAATATTTTGATTTACCTTTGGATTTTGTAGACACTAAATCTCACATACACTTCATATCCATACCATGGTCCCCACCCGAACACCTAACATCCACTTATTAACAAAATTCATGATACCTTAATTCCTACACTTTATCAAAATCAAATTAATTTTTCTTTTCAAACCTAAAACGATCAAGGCCTAAACTAATTAAAATATTTATTGTAAAAATTTCCATAGTAAAGTACAAAATAGAGAAGGGCATGTCAACCCACAAATCATGAAGGTGTAGGGACAAAACCAAGAGACCCATCAAATAGGATTGTAGCAATCATATATAGACAAAATTTGATTAAGAAAACCTACCATAAATGAAAAAAAACCTAAAAAGAAGACATATATTACATATTTTTTGAGTGCCCATATATTAGTTTATATATCAATCAAATTATTTAACATATTTAATCAAATTAGATAAAAATTGAAAATAATTCAATCAATTCATTGATCAAAATAATTAAGAAATTTCATTAAATAAATAAATTAGTTAATTAGGTAATAATAGTAGCCACATTTTAATTGGGTTAAAAACTCATGATACATGATCATATCCTAGCAATTTATCCATCATATAAAAAATCTATAAATTGAGATCAAATCCATCATTTTATCGACTCAATTTTGAGCAAGTATATTTTATATGGTTGGGCAATTTAAATGTTTTATCATTTGCAAGATATATCCATTTGTCAATATGTATTTCATTATAATTTTAGTTCATTTTTTGTGTAATTCATCTTTTCACTCTATTAGCTCCTAGGTGATTTTTTAATTCAATTTGAAGTCTACATTTATTTTCGTCAATGTCTCATTTATTTAAATTCAATGCTTACAAATTTACATGCTTGGTGGGATGCAAACCCACAAATGCTCGGTTACATTTTATATTTTATACTATTAAAGTATTTGATTTATGCTTTATTTGTTATTTAATCTATGTTGATCACATTTTTCTATATCTATCCTCTTCGCCTATCCTTCTCTATGGATATGTTCCACTCATATCTACCACCCTAAGGTGATCCATGTCTCAATCCTTGTCAAGGTCACTCCTCCTCTCTACCTATATCCTTTCTCAATGAGCTAGATCTATCACCGCTACTCCCCAAAACACCTACATTTAAATATTAAAAAAATGTTTAATAAATCATACAACATTGATTAAAACTAACTAAAACAATGAAAGCATTTAATATTATAACACCTTATGAATTATATTGAATGTACCCACCTTGAATTTTATAGCCACCGATGTCAATCACTTATTCATACTATAGCTTTGTTCTCCAAAACACCTACATTTATATAAAAGTGATTTTTTAAGAAAAATAATATTTAACCTACTTTTAACTCAACAATAATGGATGTATTTCTATCATAAACTCTTCGTACTCATAACAAAATCATGGCCTAGGTAGAGTATAAAAAATGTTGTTTCCAACCTCATATGTAAATCTAGAGTTAGAGTGTCAAAATTGTTGAATTTCATCCTATGTGCTATTAATTAGCTTCTTATCGACTCATGGAAGCCTACTGCTAAAAGCCCAAGTATGATTTTCAATAGGACTTTCTAATCATGATCTTATTGATAGTACTTTTGATAATGTTTTTACGATTTAGGCTTAATTCAAGACAAGTTTACCTTAATAATTGAGCCTTTTTAATTATTTAATTTGTTACTAATGATGTTATTAGTCTATGAGCAACTCTTTTATCTTTTTCCTTACTATTATTTACAATAGAATTGAATGCATTAAAAAAACTTTAACAACAATATTATTTCGATCAAACTTTTTGTTTACATGAATCTTTGAAATTTATTTAGTAAAGGTCTCATTTTGTACATCTTTAGTAATTGCATAAAAATTTGGAATATTTTGGTTAATACATCTTATTGGAAAACCATTCATTGAAAATTTTTGAAGCCCACAACCGAATGGTTTGTGATGACCTCTTGCCTTCAA